>OZ008342.1:11613260-11731120 GCA_963931975.1 Cataclysta lemnata
GTGGCCACCGTTCTGTTGTGCCGCGTGGTGACGGCAGAGTAGAATACAACTGTCACCACCCCAAATCTCTCCCGTGGGTGTCGTACAAGGCGACTAAGGATAAATCAGTGATGAAAAATGGGCAGCAGCGTTCCTCTTATACCACCTAGGCTAGCAACGTACTGCGATTTTGTGCCCGATAAATGGCAATGGGCTCGCCACATATTACATGGGACCTAATATAATTGGCGAAACGTGGGTGCTAGTTCACCTCTGCCTACCCCTTCGGGGATATAGGCGTGATTTATGTATGTATGTATGTTTTCTATTTATTCGAAAGGATTGGCCACTGTCTAGGCCCCCTGTCGACCCTTTAGAAGGGAAATTAATTGAAATACGTCCATAGAGGTCTAATTTACTTATTGCACGTTTTATAAAAACGATACGTCAACGCAAATCATTATGCACGTTATTCTAAAAAATATTCTAATGGTACATTTATACATAAATCACGGTTTCGGGTACTCTTGATCAATCCCTTTTAGACTTCCAATTTGATTATGAAAGATCCGCCTGGGCTTCCCATTTCTCCATTCGCTTCCGCCATATAAATCCCTTTCGTCATTCTCCTTTCGTCCATTCTTTCGACGTGACCAAACCATGCGAGCATCCCTTTCTCAATTCTTGTCATTACATCTCCTTTCAAACCACACCTTTCTCTTATCGCACTGTTGTACAATCGATCGCTCAGCCTTACCCATGGTCATCCATGGAAATCATGGTTACGATATTTTAAATTATTATTTGCTTGTTTCAGGCGTGGAACCAGACCCGTTCACCATAGCCGTGTTCCAGCAGCTGTCTATGAATGCGGATAACAAACCGGCAGCTCTTGCGCGGGCCATCATGCCCTTACTGCAGTCGGCGCCACTGCCCATCATACCCAAACCCAACCTGAAAGTGTGTTCCCATTTCTTTTTAATTAGTAACTTCTTACTACCTGTAATTTGTTCACCGTAGGGTGATACGCATGACAGCTGTAATATTCATTTGATCTATCCCTTTCACACATATCCTCTGTGCATATTTGCTGCCTGCTGTCACAGAACTCATCCTAAAGTGTATTTTTTATCTCGGTTATGTACTAAATTATTGACAAGTGCAAATGTCAAGTATTCTTGTTGAGTGATATACGCGAAACTTGGATGCCCATGTTATATTTTGAGAAAAAAATATGATTATCAAATTCAAGCACAATTAAAGGTTTATTAGTTTATTAATATCCCCGCCACCGCCCCTCAAAAGTTGCGCACGCACTATAGGTCACCTTGTACTGCCAGTGTCACAAGCTCCACTCTGTTCCGCACAGATCCGCATGTGCACCGCGAGCATAGTCGAGCCGGCGAGCGACAACGACACGGTGCTCCGCTTCTGCGCCGGGCTGGTGACGAGCGTGGCGCTCGAGGCGGAGGTGTCGAGGGTGCGCGAGCCGGCCGCGCTGCGAGTGCGCGTCTCGTACCCGGACCGGCGGCAGCACGCGCTTCGCCCGCCCAGCGACCACCTGCGCCCGCTCGACCACCGCCACATCAGTGAGTACCATACATACATAGCGATAGGCAGAGGTGAAGCCCGCCGCGCGACCACCTGCGCCCGCCCGACCACCGTCACATCAGTGAGTCGGACAAGTTCGTACGCGACCTTCATGCAGGGTGAGAGACGGTGGTGGGGACGCGGCATTCTAGATGTTAGCGGGGGCGGGTGAAGCGGCGAGGAGGGAAAACTCGTGCAATACAGCATACAAACCCCCCCCCCCCCACGTCTCTCAGCCCACAGGAAGGTCGCGCACGATGTTGTCGGACTATAAGCTGTCCTACTAGTGCCTGTTTTATGCCTTTTTAAACGCAGTTGATGCCCAACACGTAAAACGCGATTAAAAGATAACCGTCAGTTTTTGACAGTTCATCCAATTCAGTAAGGCCCGAGTTCACCAGCACATATACAGGCGATTATTATTTAACCATCAGTTTTTGACATTATATCGTATGGAAGAACTGTCAAAAACAGACGGCTAAATAATAATCGCCTGTTTAAGTGTTGGTGAACTCCAGCCTGAATAGATAGAGGAATATAGGGAGAATGGGCCAACTTGGTCAGAAAATAAACAAACCACAAAAAATTAGTCCTGCCCTGGGGGCACGAAGGACCATTTTACTGTAGGGATTAATTAAACTGAATTTGAGTGCTAAGGAAGTACAACAAATGACTCTATGGATTGAACGAGCTGCTCTTTTTTCTCTTCTCTCTGTGCAATTTCGAAGTTTATTTCAGAATTCGCAAATAAGTGTTTACTTATTTTTAAGTTACAGTTTTTAAAAGCAACCACATTGTGTAACTGGTTTTGGAAAATCCTGAATAAAAATTCAAACAAAAGAACTAAGTAATGTTGATATCAAATCAAACGTTTATTTGCCTAGTAAGTGTACAATAAAAGTTGCCAAATTGTGTGAAATATAAAAAAAAGAAATAGAAAGAGTCAATTCGGCATTGTTCGCAGACGAAGACGGCACTCAGAACTTGCGGCTGCTGACCAAGGTGCTGATCTCGCACGGTGTGTGGACGGAGCCATGCGGCGTGGATCTGACGGTGTGCCTCGCCGTGGACGAGGGAGGCCGCGAACCTACCCCTCTAGTGGAACTCTGCCGCCCAGTGCGTGTCACTGTCGCGCCCAAACCCATCAAGCGGGGCATATAGACTTGCACCCATATGAAGCCCCGTAACTGAACATATTGATTTTATGAGCGCTTACGCATTACATTCGATCCGAATCCAATCCGTCAAAAAATTATTGGTCTAGAAAACTCGGACAGAGATCGGATGCAATGCGTAAGCTACCATAGAAATAGTTCTACGGCTACAACGGACCAAAAATCTCGTCAAAATCTCGGATTCGGATCGGATGTAGTGCGCAAGCGCTCTAAGGGTGTTTTTAAGATTTCCTTAAGGTGGCCTCAACTGAGGTTAAGTGGAGGAAATCTCGAGGAACTGATTGTGCATATGGGTGTTAAGACTTTCAAGGATTTCCAGTACCATTACATTTCCAGTGAACTCAACATCTGCCACCAGTGGTGGTGGTTGAGACTAGTGAAGCGACTGGAGTCAAATTTTGCCACTCAAATCATTCGAGTCATTTCACAACTTTATTCGGATACCACTCTTCTTCTTTTTGCCCTTATGCTGCATATTGTTAGATGCAATGAAAGACAATGCTCTATAACTGAAGTTCAAATTTGAAGTAATTTAATCTTTAAATAAATTTCTATATAAATGATTATATATTTTTTTTGTTTTCTTTATATTGGGACTGAATTTTTTTTTATCCTGTATATAATTATATATTTCGTGTAAATATAATGTGAATGCAGTATTAAAAAATGAGTTTTATTTATTTTTAAAACAAGTTGTTAAAAAACTGTGTTCAATTTCAAAGAAAGCAATTTATTGATGAGCTAATCAAAATCAATAAATTAGAAATAAATGTAATTCAATGTTTATCTCTCACCTGACCATACATCTTAAGAACAAGTTCATTTGTAACATTATGGCTGATTGATAACTGTCGATTAATAATCACTATTATGATTGGCGTAGGTTGAACTAAGGTTAAAAAACAATACTTTATTGAACTGATCTGCTGAATATTATTTATATTCAATTTCTTACAAAGTTGCACTTAAAACTGTCTTAGCTTTATATATTAAATATTTACAATTACATAAAAAAAAATTACGTAAATCACATTTATCATAAAATCACATTAGATGCTTATCAAATTAAATAGTTATGCCAGGTTACTCTTTGTCTATGGCTAATAGTTCAGAACGAGCTATAGAATGGTGTACCAATTGTTTAATTCCTGGCATCCAGGTAGATACTGCATTCACATGGTCTATCATCAGTGCTCGGTGAATATTGTCAGCTTTACTGGGCTGATCATCTTGAAGTGCTGTGGATAACAAATAAGTTATTCATATGTTTTTTCCTGTAGTTAGGTAAATTGAATTTTAGTTGACAGTGGACAAAATATGTGGCTATTTTTTGTCATAATTAGTAATTACATAGTATATTTATTACATAAATCTGGAATCACTGGAAACATCTGTCAACATCATACACCAAGAAATAAACATTAATAATTGAAACATATTATGGTGGATTAAACTGATAAGAAAATGATTACCACATGCAAGTTCCTTCATTTGATAATGTATTTTCTTATTTAACTTCCCATTAGTCCACATGTCTTCCATAATATTTATTCTTCTTTTGATATCATTAGCTTTGGGTCCTAATTCACTACTGCTTTCTAAAAATGTCAGTAATATTGTTTTCACTTCATGGAGTGCACTTTCACTGTCAATTTCCGGATTGGTGTCTATATTCATCGTTTTTGGGTTTGTATGCAAAGGAGGAAGCACTGGTTGAGATGATGGCATGGGTGGGAGATTCGAGGGAAACGGTGCAGGACTTCCACCAGTTCCAGCTAAGGGAAAGGCAACTCGTTTATTTAAGAAATTTCTTGGTCTGTTAGGTGTCGTTTGCTGAGCGCTGAATGACAACGGCGGTGGGTCATTCCATCCAGGATCATATGATGCTGAAAAGTAACAAAATTTCGTTAAAATTATAAATTAGGTTTAAAATTTTAGTGACATATTGAGCCTAAAAACCTTTAACATGTTGATTTTCTGATTCGTCCATTATCTGTGCACTGCGGTAAAAGTTATTGTGTGCAATCCTACTCTACTGAGACAGGCAGTGGCAAGCTGTATTTATTTAAATTAATTTTGAAAAAATACAGAAATTATGGAAATTATTACAGACAGAAAGAAAAAGTGACGTTTCACGTTAGTCTACTGATTTTTTTTTTAAATTCTCCCTATATTTTAGGGAAGGCAAAGGGTCTAGCCCATACAGCCAAGTCTTTAGTGTATATTTTATCTATAGTCTTATGAAATAATGAGTGGGTGAAATGTATGAATGAAATGAATTTTACGTTAAAATATGGTTGCCACATATTTTAACGCATCTAGGGAGTGCTTGGCGCGAATTGAATGGTAACAGAGTCAATGATGGTGCTTGATGAAATGGATAAAACCACTTTTTATAGTGATCTTCACCACAACATCAAACACATCATGAGACTTATTTTCGATGATTCTGCATAATTGCACATCAACAAGGATGCTTGTGCATCAAAATAACACCACTTTCACTGCACAAAATCCACTCTGTAACAATTTTTGAATTAGTGAAAATAAATCTGACTGACACCACGAAACGCGCCAAACACTCTCTCAATAGTCTACTGAACATTTTTTAAGGGTTTTTTGGCCTCGAAACTAAGACTTTTGAGCCATTTTTTCATTTGAAAATGTTCATTCACCATTAGATTTACATAATAAAATATTTCAAGTTGATTTCAAGTTGGCCGACTAAATTGCAGATAGTACCGACGGCCGACAGCAATGGAACGAGCTTACTAAACAAATCCGCAGACTATGCAACTTAATCATATGACTACGGTCGCTCTTACAGATTTAAATACATCTCAAGAATTACAAAAACACTGGAATTTTAAACACTGATATTTAAATGTTATTGACGAAATAATCAAACGAATTGGCTGTATAGACTAGTTCCTATTGCTTTCCAAATGGAAAAACATTAGTAAAATCCCTTTCATATTGATTAGCTGCGTTCGGTAATTGCGCTTTATCAATATTTTCAGTCTGAATCGTTCGTTTATTACATCTAGAGCTAGTGGAGGTAAATCTGAATCCGTCCGACATAAATCTGTTTGCTCGGACTATTTAGACCGACGAGAAAGATTAATCTGTTTATCTGTCCTGTTTTGAGGTTATGTTCGTTGCTCGGATTAATCTGTCATCACGTGACAAAAAATCCGTCGCCTCGGCGATTAATCTGCGAAGCAATTACCGAACGAAACTACGTAGGATATTGAGTGACATTGACGGCTGGGCTGACTGACATGCATGACAGCATTTCAGTAGGCAAATTTGCCGAATCTATCAGACGTGTTTTCACTTAAAAATGGGTTTTAATAAAGTATCCGGCATGGCACCATATTTTTGTTCCTTATTACTAATACTATTATTTGTAGATACATCGCAAGGTATGTGTTGTAACTGTATATCCAATAGTTTCAGTGTCTTCCTGTTTCATAGCGTTGCCATTACGTGGCCCTATGTTATGGGTGGATTTTTACGATAATTGATAGAAATTTGTATGAAGTTTTAAACTATTATTGTTATTAATTGTTTCTGAAATACTTTAGGATCTAAAGCTGAATTTGTGACGTATGGGACCATTTTGAAACTAATCAACACCGACCTTCGTCTTCGGCTACATTCGCATGATGTGAAGTATGGTTCAGGCTCTGGACAGCAGTCAGTGACCGGCGTAGACATTGCTGATGACCACAACAGCCATTGGCTAGTGCGTTCATCTACGGGAGAAACATATAAAAGGGGGTAATGTCAATTACATTTCCTTAATATAGATATTTCAACAAAATTCAAAATCATTAAGCTTAACAATATTTGTTTTAAATTTTTTTTCGTTTGCCTATAAGATCTCACTGCTGGGCAAACACAGCCCCCCTTACAGCCCTCCATCTCAAGCAATCCTGAGTGAATTCTGTCAATGTCTTGCCGTATGTCTTCAGTTCTTTTTTTCATATAGACAATTATTCTTTCTGAAGTTTCTCTATAATCTTAATCTTGTAGGGCACATACATAAATTTAATCATACCTAACATACAATTTTGTTTCAGTGCACCTGTGAAATGTAACTCCATTGTAAGATTGCAACATGTTGCCACTAAGAAAAATTTGCATTCACATCTCTATTCATCACCTTTGTCAGCAAACCAAGAAATCACATGTTATGGGGATGAAGATGGAGAAGGGGATACTGGTGACAACTGGACTGTAGTCTGTAATAATGACTATTGGAGGAGGGATACACCTGTGAAATTTTTGCATGTTGATACAGGAAAGTGAGTACATTGAATAAGACTTCAATTATGACTAATAAGAAAATCAAATTTATCTGAATCGGTGTCTAAGGTAATTTAAGCCTTCAAATTTTTTTATTAACTTGTTGGATAACAATTTTGCTTGTTAGCTGTTTTGTTGATAGTTAGCCGTAAGGTATAAATAGATAATTTTTGTACCCAATGAACCCAAGTGAAAACAAGAGATGTAATATCAACATTATATTTAATGGCTAATTAGGAACGAAGATTTTCGAAATGGTGTACTGTTGTTATTGATACTATTTTTTTATTACAGACTCCTAGCTGGTTCTGGGCGGACATTTGGAAGACCCATTAGTGGCCAAGGAGAAATTGTGGGAGTTTCCGAGAGGGGTGCTTACACAGACTGGCAAGCCAAAGAAGGATTATTTGTTCACCCCAGTGACCCCTTACCGCACTTACAACATGCAATTCACTCTGAACTATAAAATATAGTTATACTATTTTTATTACTTTAATTATAATAGAGTGGCTGTTATGAAATGTGATTATTCCAAAATAATGGACTGTACACACTTAGTGTAATTTCATTTGGAGATGGTTATTCTCATCTCATATTGGAATTACATTTGTTAGTAACTGTTGTGTGGATTTTTTACACAGACAATTGAACATGTGGGGCCTAAATCTATTGTTGAAATTATCCATAGTCATGATAAGTTTGTTTATTTTAATATTAGACTTAGGTCCTAGGAATATGATTTTCAAATGTTTAAGACCTAGTTTTTAAATAGTCTAATAATAAAAATAAACTACTGTCAACTGGTAGTCACAATCCAGTGATGTGAGAGCAATATTTATATCAATAGTCGAATTTAACACATCACTGTCACTATGTCTAAAAGAACAGCAATAAAGTTCTTATCAATGAAACTGCATTTTTGTCTTTTTTAATAATAATTTTATTGTCAATGTTTATTACGTTACAGGAGGTAACAGCCCTGTTGAGAAACTTCAAAGTGCTTCAACATCATAAGACTTTATATGATGTATTAGATAATTCTATTGTGATAGACTAAGCAAACTCATTAAAATTAAGACACTATACCAAAAATATGATAGGAGCAGTATAATTATATTTATCAAATCAATACCCATATAAACTAACTTTCATCTAATGCTACTGAAGCACAGAAACATGTTTTATAAAAATACATATAGTTATAAAACTAAATAAACAACTACAAATGTTTAGGGATCAGCCTGCACCCCTACCCCTCAGTCATGGTGCACTCATTATAAATTTCTACTTTATGGTCAAGATATACTTATTGCGTGAATGCAGAAGTCTAATTTGCTTTTAATACTTTAATTTTAGCTAGTTTTTCCGGACAATTAATTAATATTACAACCGCCAGTAGTAAAATTTGTAAATTGCAACAAGTGTATCTTGACCCTTAAGTGTCAAAATCCAATCAACTAAAATTTAACTTACTCTAATGTAAATAGCAAGAGTTTAACAACAGCGACTGGTAGACAAAGCATTTTTCTAGAAGACTGACAATTTAACTAATCAACCCGATTTCTGCCATGTTAGTTGGTAAAACATATTTTTATTATTTCAGTAGGGCCTTTAACACATACTGTGTCTAATGAACTAACTTGTTACCTCTACCGATACACAGACAAGAGGAATGTTTTTAAAACCTTTCTAAAATCTTCAATAAATTTTAAATTCTAACACCTATAAAATAAATATTAAAATCGAAATTAAGAATTTTACGACTTGACAGTGATGTGAGCGCAGTACTCTGTATTTTTAGTCATTCCATTGTAAGAGTTAGTGCTGTTTACAATAATACTTGTTCAAAAAGATTGTTATAAACAATCCTTGCTATCAAGGAAATTTTTTGAATAAATTTATATCGGTGGTTATAAAGCTAAGCCCTAAGATAAAAAATTGATTTTTGTGACAATAGAAAACTTTTAACAAAAAATTACACTGTTAAAATAAGCTAATAATAATAAGGCCCAGAACTAAGCGATGTTACTGTTTCCAGCTCGTATTGACCTAGTTTTACAGCAGTTTTATATTCTCTACATAGAGAAATAAAATAATACTTTATTATTAAACGGGAGTATATCAAATTCATTGAATTAAAATATTCATGTTGTGCGCCGCCGTAACTTTCGTGTCGGCTAGCAAAGTTTATTGGCTAATAGACTGTTGAGTTTCTCTAGAGCGTATGTAAGGTTGGTGTATAACTTTTTATCACAGCCGTGTTCTTCAATTGTACTGAAGCGGAATGTCCGGAAGTTCTTATCAACATCAATGTATGTAACGGCTTGCATCAGTGGACATAAAATAATCTTCGTGTGGTCTTGGAAGTTGATCTGTGAATCACAAATAAATGTTTATTTGTGATTAACGTAAATTAACGTAAATTGCATGATCGATTTACGTTGTTAAGAATATAAACAATTAATTTTTACAAGTTTAAACCAGCTAAACTAAGTTTATGGAAGATATTAATATGAAGTGAATGTAATTTAAATGTGCAAATTTACCTGTAACGTTCCATTTGTTAGATACATGATCACAGCCAGGGTAGTCCTGAACCACTGATGAAGATGTGGAAGTCGTGACAGTCCATCACTTTCCCTAACAGGAACTGATGCACCTGTGAGAGTATTACAAATTAATATGATACATCTGCTGTTAAGTGAATAGTCAAAGTCAAAAACTGAAAATCATACTGCCCTGGTACTGAAAATCATAATGTATTCTCATTGAATGTGTGTAAAATGAAAAAAAAACTTTAATTAAGAAATCAGTTTACTGCTTGCTAATTTGCATGTATCGAAAATACTGAATATTAATATAATAATAATTATATTATAGCATATACACGAAACTAAAGTTACATATATGCAACGCATGCTGTCTAAGTGTCTGTCTAAATGTCTGTCTAATGGCAACACAACCGAAATGCGATACAAATAAGAAGACTATCCAGAAAAATGAGTTTTCTATCATAGGACACGACCTACATTTATTATTGCGAAACATCTGTTTGTGATTAATACCTGCTTTCATGAGGTGCTCAGTCATATATCGCCTGAAGTATGTTAGTAGTTTCATCTTCTTGTCAAGCTCCTGTGGGTACTCGCGCATCGTCATATACTGTTCCTGCCCCTGCCGATTAATGTAGTGCACATTCCTGCAAGATAAAGACAGTTAATTGTTTAATGAAAATTAGATTACTATACTTATGGAAGATTTTGTCTACAAAAATATTCACTGCAATAATAAGTATTTTAACACAATCATGGGTGACAAATGTTTTGTTACAGTTTTGTACTAACTCTTTACAAGTTTTCATTTTTATTATTACTGTTTTTATAAACTGATAAAATTTTACTTTCTTTTAAAATCTGATGAAAATTCAAGGGCTATGTCGATTTTTTTATCTAGCCCAGTTAGCATGACCACCGAAACACTACATGGATCTATGGAGTTTTGACAGTTCAAAGCGATAAACGGCTATATCATATCGTGTTTCGGTGGTCATGCCAGCCAGGCCGGTCCACTTACAGTCCATTGGCAAGCATGATGAGTTTGGTGGTGTCATTGAACATGACACCGACGCTCTCGTCGCAGAGCTGGTAACCGAAGCCGTACTTGTCACTGTAGTCCACCCACTTGCCCACCCAAACCAGCGGTTGGGCAGCCGGGTCTCCCAGCTCGTCAGTTAAACTCTCCGGACGGCATTTCAGCTACAGGATTTAAACGATAACAGAATAATCAGCTACCTAACCTATATCTGAGACTGGTTTCGCTCGCGTTAGTCGGTTATTGCTCGCGTTAGCCTTCTTCGATAAAATGGCTATCCAGCACAAAATAATTTTTTTATTTGAATAAGTAGTTCCTGAGATTAGTGCGTTCAACCAAACAAACTCTTCAGCTTTATAATATTAAGTATGGATCAACAGTTTTGTCATTAAATTTGGTAAAGAGGTGCTAGAATAGCTTCAATTGTTTTGTTATATTTTTTAGACCTGACTGACTGTTTGCTTATTCAATTAATGAATATTACATTGATAGAGAAATGACCATGATTTATGATTTTTAATTCTTGTTAAATATTCATTAACTTATTTTTATTAAAATCATCAAGACGACTAATAGCCTAAAGGAGGGTTTTAATATTCTATCTAGTTAAAAGTAAGCTTAAAGTTTAGTTGCCTGGCATTTTTGGTTATAATACGATAAATAAAATAAGTTGCTAAGAAACCAAACTGCAGTATGTGTATCTTCAAATGTAGATAGAATATAGAAAAAACCCGCCGTAAAATCCACTATGCCGGATCCAGACGAGTGTAACGTGTAATATAACACGAGTTCTACGTTAGGACGACACTACGAGCGTTCATGTAACCGTCCTAACGTAGAATTCGTGTTACATTACACGTTAGATTACATTTCACTCGTCTGGATCCGGCTTGCTTTATGTGGGGGTGAGAACATTTGCAAGGTGAGAATTAAAGGTTTGCACTTGAGCTAGCATTTCCAGTACCAAACAAAAATATCCATGATAGAAACGTACCTTGCTGCCAAGCAGTGTAGCCAATTGGTCTCGCAGCGCGATAAGATTCTGCCTGTGGGACGTTGGCTCGACTGCACGAGGCTCTGCGCCTGCCGGATCGCGTTTGACAGGTGAATCGACGGCCATAGCGTGTTCTGAAAATACGCATTTTCATTTCATTTCGTTTTAGAAGTGTTATAATATAATTGATAGATGGCAATAGGAGCCAACAATCAAGACTCGTTCATTACAAAATTTGCCCCAACCAGGGTATGAACCAGGCCTCTTGGCTTGGCCGACAATCAGTGACCATTCAACCAAATCGGTCGTCCGTGAACCGTGAATTAACAACCCACGTTTCGCTCCTAAATCATCCTACTCCAACCAACCCAGATCATCCCAAAAAGTTAGCAGCCTTTTCAGACTGCCACAGGCTTCCGGTACCTATACTGGTCAAGTATACTAAGAAAAACACTTTAAACGCGTTTTTCGTAAGCGCGGCATTGGTGTTGACATCGTTGATGTCTTACCATTAGTGTTGACCTCGTCCATGTCACTTGAGTTGCGACACACCATTGGTGTTGACCTCGTTGATGTCACTTGAGTTGCGTCACACCATTGGTGTTGACCTCGTTGATGTCACTCGAGTTGCGACACACCATTGGTGTTGACTTCGTTGATGTCACTCGAGTTGCGACACATCATTTGTGTTGACGTCACTTGAGTTGCGACACACTATTGGTGTTAACTTCGTTGATGTCACTTGAGTTGAGTGGGGACATACACCATTGGTGTTGACCTCGTTGATGTCACTCGAGTTGCGACACACCATTAGTATTGACGTCACTTGAGTTGCGACACACTATTGGTGTTAACTTCGTTGATGTCACTTGAGTTGAGTGGGGACACACACCATTGGTGTTGCCTCGTTGATGTCACTCGAGTTGAGACACACCATTAGTGTTCACGTCACTTGAGTTGCGACACACCATTGGTGTTAACCTCGTTGATGTCACTCGAGTTGAGTGGGGACATACCATTGGCGTTGACCTCGATGAGCGGCCGCCGGTGCAGCGACATGCACTCGAGCTGGTCGGTGCGCGGCGCGGTGGTGAGGCAGGAGGCGGGCAGCGCGGCCGGCAGGATGCCCGACGAGAAGAACTCGTGCTGGAGCAATTTGTCGACGGACGGGCGCCGCGAAGGGTTCGACTGCAGCTGCAGCACTATCATGGAGGCGGCCGGCTTGCGGAGCGAGGACGGGATCCTGCGACAGAGTTTCGGTTCCACATCAGGGGCCGGCGCAGATTGGCGGCACTGCACGGCACGGCATGGCATTTTTAGGCGACGAATAAAAATCCAACTAAAGAGCATGAAGATACGAGTTGAAATTTCAATGTCGTAGGTACAAAAACAATGCAGTGTGCGCTACATGTAGCGATGCTAAAGGATCCCTTGCCGTGCCGTCAATGTGCGCCGGGCCTTAAGAGGTGACGCACGCGGGCATAGTTTTTTCTTCAGACAATGAATAAAATTTCTTTTACATATATCTAATTTCGGTTAACTGAACAATGTTCCCTAAGGGCCCTAAGTCTGGTCATTGGATGGGTGAATATTAGAAGGTATATTACGAACAGATTGTAATTGACAGTTAGGAAATTTTTTTTTACAGTAAAATAATTTGTTTTGATATTTTTTACTTGGGGAAAGTGTTAAACACATTTTAAAATGGTGCTGGGGTGGTGAGTTTAATTGGTGAGGAGATTAGTTTAATTGCACAGTTTGTGGTGAGCTGAAATAAACGTTCACTACAATAAATTAGTTGTCCATAAATTATGAAGCTTGTCTTATACAGTTTTTACAAGCAGGCAGACATACATAGTACAATGTGTGAGGTATTAGGTAATAAAACATATGTATTATTCTGTTCCAACATAGTAATGTTGGAACAGAAAATTGTATTAAGATAGCATAGATAGATTGGGCAATAGCACTCTTTTTTTAGTTTAGAAAAATAGTTGTTTTACTATAAACAAAACCAACTTTAGCCAACATTTTATCAATAATAAAAAAACGAATCTGCATTACTATTCCTTACATTTTATTCAACCATTTGAATTTAACTGGTGCGTACAGATGTTAACTCTTTAACCAACTAGGCCAGTTTAAAAAAAAGAAACGCTATTGTTGGAGGACAGTTCTGAAGATAGCCTTAATATGGCTGTCAAAGCACACTATAGTGCTTTATCTAATTGAATGAATGTAGATTATAAATTATAATATGATGTAATGAAACAGTTATCACACGAATAGTAGTAAACAAACATAAGCATCGTCGTGACCATCACCACATACAGCATTGTCAGAATAACCTGTATTGATGCCTGATTGTATTATGGTTGACTAGTGCCTGTGCAAACCGAGTACCCAACTTGTGCCAAGGGCCTTTGGAACATGCATGCAGTGCTAATTCCACTCCTTCTCTATTTAAGGACAACAGAAAATAGTCAGTAGAAGAAGACCTTAGTAAGACAAACCAAAAATATAAAACTTCTAAACAATAAAACAAAATAAATCTTTCAACAATCTCAGCGTCAAATGATTATTATTACTAGTTTTCATTAAAATAATGTTTGAAAGTATTTATAAACTGCAAGAACTTACTATTCTTTAGAATAAATACCAACCTATATTCGCATTGCTTGATTCTTTTATAGGTATCTTTAAGTGTTGAAGTTTCAAAAGGCGGTTTGCCTACGAGTAGCGTGTACATGATGCAGCCCAAGCTCCAGATGTCCACTTCAAAGGAGTGACCCTTCTTCGTCAATATCTCTGGTGCTATGTAGTTTGGAGTGCCGCATAGAGTCTGCTTTCTCTCCCCTGTTACATCAAAAAGTATTTGTATTAGTAAGACAGTAAAAAAGATGGAATTGAAGTATTATTAATTGAACAGGAAAGGACTAGTGTCAACCTTTATCATCATAATGCTGTCATACCATGCCTGTTCGTTGGCAATAGGCTCGCGTCACTTATTACATGCGACCTAACATAATTGGCGAAATGGGGGTGGTAATACATCTCTGCCTAAATGTACAAGTGGTGTGTTTCAAGTATTTTGGAAAGCTCTGAGATGAAAGTGCACTACGCACTCCAATTACACTTGAGCTCCACTAGATTGCCATAAAGCAGGGAATTCACTACAGAGTGCCTGCAGACATGCTCGACGGTCATTGTTTCTATTAGGATGTGCAATGTTTGCCTAGGTAGGTCAGTCTCAGTTGCTGGCTATACAAACGAAGTCCGCATGGGCATGTCCGTGTAGTAAATTCCCCACTATAATTACAAGAGATCCTGTATATTACCTTCATATTCAATTCTGGCTGCCAAGCCAAAATCTCCAATCTTGACATGGAGATCATCATCAAGGAACAAGTTGCCAAGTTTTAGATCACGGTGGATGATCCTCTTGCTGTGGAGATACTGAACACCTAACAGTATCTGGTGCATATAGAACCTAGTTTCTGGTTCGGTAATAGCTTTTCTTCTCTTGTGAAGTTCCATCATTGACTGGTAATAAATAAAAAGAATAATTGTGATTTAATAACAAATGTTAACAAATGAAAAGGAAAGATTTATGATTACTAAAAAGTTTAATCGTTGACTAACAATTAATAAAATATTTATTACTTGAAAACAAATGTAACATTTTGATTCTATTAACATTGTTTAAGATTATCATTACAAGGAATTAAGACAACCTTATACTTTCATTTATACACTGATATGAATATTAATATTCATTTTTGATAAATTTATGACGTTGGTGGGTATAAACTACTGCAGATGCAGCCGGGACCACTGGCTTAACGTGCCTTCCTAAGCAGGGAGGAACTTGCGATAATAAATTTTTGGTCACCCATCCTATGACCGGCCTTAGCGAACTTGCTTAGTTTTCGCAATCGCAGGTCAAGCGCGTTGTGCCACTGCGCTAGCAAGCTCCTCAAATAAATAAAATAAAATAAAAGTAATTAAACAAACAAATTGCTTAAAATCAGAGTGTAGGCCAACTTTGTTTTGATTAATTTATGACAATGACTATATTTGTACTCACCCTTCTTTTACATAGTTCTAGTATGATATATATATTGAGTGAGTCCTCAAAGAAGCTGTGGAATCCCACCACATGTTTGTGCTGCAGTGACCTATGTATAGATATTTCTTGGGCCATCTTCTCTTTCTGACTGGTCTTCACCATCAATTTTTTTGACACAATCTTGCCAGCATACACTTGGTGGGTGGCCAAGTCTTGGATTTCGTAGCATTTTGCAAAACCACCCTGAAATCAGGCGCATGTTTTAAAAATGCAATCGCAAATGAAAATTTCAAAGAACAAAGCCAAATGCTAATTCTGATAATGCAACTTGCTGAACAAAAACGGTTAGGAATGGAATAGTTAATAGGTGCCAGATGTTAACACCGTTACAAAATTCATATTTTAAAAGTTATACAATGTAATGTATAGTATGCAATTAACAGACGTTTTACATTAAATTACGTTATAGATGCACTTAAATATTGCCCTTACCTTCCCAAAAAATCGTAACCTTTGATAGGAGCAATTGGTTTGGGGATCGTGTATGATTTCAGGAATCTCTTTCTTTTCATCTTCTTTGATCGACGTCATTTTAAACTAGCTTAGAAATATAAAAATACAGTCAATAAAATTGTAGAGAACAAACAGTAATTATACTAAATGATTGTTGACAAATTACAAAGGTAATTTCAAACGGCCATACGTTTGAAGTTTGACGTATAAAACTGTTGTTACGAATTTGAACGGTTTTGTAAACCAACCAATCACCAAAAAGCATGTTTGCCATTAAAAAAAAATATTTATGGAGGAATCAAGGTTACCATTAAAAAATATATGAATTTGTTTTTTGTTGTTATAATATTTTCTATTACAGAAAAGCAAAGATATCTTCGGTTTATGGGGCTTCGTGTTTTTCTAATAAATAGAGTTATGCCGATAACTTTCTTTGCCTGAAATATGTGGGGTACAAAAATCACGCCTATCACCCCAAAGGGGTAATCAGGAATGAATTAACACCCACATTTCGCCACTAAAGTTAAGTCCCATTTAATATGTGGCAAGCCTATTGCCCTCTACCGGGCATATAAATCGCAATACATATATTGCTAGATGGTACAAGAGGATTGCTGCTACCCATTACTCATTGCTGTCTTTATACCCTTAGCTATCAATTTTGAATGCACAATAATATGATGTCAAAAAATTTTTTAGTTTATTTATTGAGTATATAACATGATTTGTGCTTTTCACCAATTTCTCATCCACTCCTCTCACCATCATCCTCCTTTACCAATCCATCTCTTCTTTGGTCTTCATTTCTTGTTACTCACGTCCTTTATTTATATACAGTATGATATGTATAATGATGTATGTATATTGGTAAAGAGTTAGCATTTGTAGGCGGATAATAGGGTCAATTCTGACATGATTCTCTAAACTTAAAACTAAATTTAAGATCAGTCTCTCCTTTTCATTCTATATTGAGAATGACAGAGAAACACTGTTGTCAAATTAGTCTTAGGTTTAGACAACCATGGTCAGAATCGACCTTAATAACATGTTATTGTAGAATAATTTTTGCGAGTTGAGGAGAGTCATACTACTAATTATAACACGGAAGTGTTCATCGCTTTTTGGACCGTTCTGTATCGGAATATTTTTTACAATAAGTTCCACGTTTTCTACACATTTTAGTGCAAAAGCGATAGGCAATTGTTTTGAACCTGATTATTTTTAAAAGAAACCATTATAATTTTTCGTTATGATTTGATTTTTATTAGAACATTCTTTAGTTGTTATTTCTTTGATTCTTTACAATATTTTTTTTAATTAATAATAAATATTTCAAAAAATATTACAAGTTAAAGTTGGCCGATAGGTATTCCTTCGGTTGGTCGACAATAAATTGTCGGAAGAAAACTGACCACATATTCCTTTTTTTTAAATTCTCCCAATATTTTAGGGAAGGCAAAGGCAAGGGCCCATACAGCCAAGTTTTTAGTGTATATTTTATTTGTAGTTTTATGAAATAATGAGTGGGTGAAATGTATGAATGAAATGAATTTTACATTAAAATATGGGTGTCACACATTTTAACGCATCTAGGGAGTGCTTGGAGCGAATTTATTGGTAACAGAGTTCATGATGGTGCACATCAAACACATCACAAGACTTGTTTTCAATTATTCTGTATTGCACATCAACCCGGATGCTTGTGCATCAAAATAACACCACTTTCACTGCACAAAATCCACTCTGAAGCAATTTTTTGACTATCGAAAATAAATCCGACTGACACCACGAAAAGCGCCGAACACTCCCCCATATTCCTTTTTTAAGTTTTCATCATCAGATTGAGCAATGGGCAGCGGTCACTCCGCCCAAAGAGTATATAATACACTACGTTTAAGTGCAGATTAGTTGTTTCTAACGACTGCTGATATTGCCACGGCTTTTAACGTGTCTTCCGAAGCACTGAGTTAATCGAGAAAGAGTTTTGGTTACCCGTCTAATGCCGGACGAACATTGTTTATTTTACACAATCGCAGGCTGAGGCGCGCTAGCAATATCGCGCCACTGCGATATTGCTCGAAAGTCATGTCCACAAGTCATGCCTTTTTATCCAACCCCGAAAAGGTAAAGGTCTCAAAAAACACCAATTTCAGTTACGCCCCAATGCGGACGAGAGGAGCCGGAGGAGAGCCTGTACAAATCAACAAGGCAAAAATATTAATTGCAATATTGCTAGAAATTTGCACAAGGGTCGGACGGAGGTACCTATAGTAGTACCTATAGTAAGATTAAATGTGTTTACCAAAGAGAATACAATACTACGTAAGAGTGTTTACTAGAAATAAAAATTAAAAAAGGCCAGGAAATTAAAAAAAGTTAGTCCATAGATAATTTATAGATAACTACTGGTTTTTGATATCGACGGGTGAAAGCCTATTTGGTTTAAGCGACACCTAGGGCGATTTTGAGTTATATAGATATTTGGAATCAGCGAATTTTTCTGCGTCGACTGAGCTGGGTCCCATAAATATCGGAGCAGTTTTTTGGCGTTTAAACCAACGAAAATTTTGGCTTCATTTTAGGGCATTGATGTATGAAACGACAAAAAATCAATACCTTTTTAGAGAAAGTGGATATGAACCATACATTTTTTTATTAAAAACCGTTTAAACTGTTTGTGCTTTCACAATAATATATAACATAACCATAATATAATATAACCATTTAATTGGTGAAAAGTGCGTGTATTTAATTCACATCCGTGTGAATAATTGTAATTATTAATTTTTTGAATAATTTTTTAGTTATAACGTATCTATTTATATTTATATCATGTCGGCTGATAACTCTGACGTATCATTCTATTCTCTGGATGATAGTGATTACTTAACTGCGAATGCTCGATTGAGGAATGAATTTGAGGGAATAGTAGACACATTTAACGTTTGTCACATCAATGCCCAAAGTATACCAGCACACTACTCGGATCTATTAGACACTTTTTCTTGCAACTCTGTTCATGCTGTGCTGGTTTCAGAAAGTTGGCTCAAACTCATTTTAAGCTCCACATCAATTAGCATTCCTGGCTATATTCTAATACGTAACGATCGCGTAGGGAAGGGTGGTGGTGGCGTTGCAATCTACCTTTCTTGTAATGTCCCATATAAAATCCTAGCCTCTTCTTCTTCGCGATATGACTGTATGGAATATTTATTAGTTGAAATTAATTTCAAAGCAGCCACGGTCGTATTGGGCGTAATCTATTGCCCGCCGTCCATTGATTGCCTTCCGGAATTGGAGTCTCTTCTCGATGTGATTAGTGTGGATTACATGCATCACGTAATCATGGGCGATTTTAACACTGATTTGCTGAAAGATTCGCAGCAGTCAACTAAGTTGCGTGCCATCTTGCAGTCAGTAAATCTCTCAGTTATGCCTTTACAGCCAACTCATCATAATATTAACACTTCTGATTCTTGGATCGACCACTTTTTCACATCGTCTCCTGATCGGGTCATTAAATATGGACAATTTTCGGTACCTGGTTTCTCCAGACACGACCTGATCTTTGCAGCTTACAAAGCTAAACCACCTAAGATGAAACCCGCTATTTTACGTATACGTAACTTTGCACGAATAGACCTGGACAAATTAGGTGAGGGTGCGCGTACATGCGATTGGTCTTCTGTTTTCGATGCGTCTACAATCGATGAGAAAGTTGAGTGTTTTAGTCAGGCTATCATTAGGCTTTACAATAGACATGCCCCACTAAAAAATGTAAGGCTAAAGCGACCACCAGCACCGTGGATCACTCCATTAGTGCGTATAGCCATGAGAAAACGCGACAAAGCTTTTCATATATTTAAGAAGCAAAGATCAGATTCCAATTGGCAATCTTTTAAAACTGCAAGGAATCGCTGCAATCAGATGGTGAGAGCCGCTAAACGCCGTTATATTCACACTAATATTTTAAATTCTTCCCCAGCTGAAACTTGGAAATTTTTGCGCACACTTGGCATTGGTAAAGTGTCACCCCAAATTAAGTACAATTTTTCATTGAATGATTTTAATAAACACTTCTCTTCAGTTACACCTTCCCCTGCATCGTCCAAAACTTCCTTGGCTTTAACCTCTTCAAATATTAGTATAGATACTGCGAGTTTTAACTTTACCTTAGTTACTGAAGAGGATATTCGCAGGGCTGTTTCCTCTATTAAGTCTAGGGCTGTAGGCTATGACGATATCAGTCGTACAATGATCGTGTACATTTTGGATGACCTCCTCCCTGTCCTATCCCACTTAGTCAACTTCTCTCTATCCAGTGGTACTTTTCCAACCTTATGGCGTATGGCATATACAATCCCACTTCCAAAAGTCACTCATCCTACTGCCTTGTGTAATTTTAGACCAATATCCATTTTACCATTCCTCTCCAAAGTTCTCGAGTCCCTTGTACACAAACAGCTTTCGTCATTTATACATTGCCATAGTATTCTCAGTCCATATCAGTCTGGGTTCCGCCCAGGACATAGTACTACCACAGCCTTGATTAAAGTCACTGAAGATATACGTGATGGTATGGAGGCGTCACGGTTAACGGTGTTAGTATTAATTGATTTCTCTAACGCATTTAACAACGTTGACCACGACATTCTCCTGGCTATCACTTCTAACTTGGGATTCTCTTGTACAGTACAATCTTGGTTTACATCTTATCTTCGTGGACGCCAGCAAGCGGTTCGAGTAGGACAGTCAGTTTCTGATTGGTTTGGGCTAGTGGCTGGCGTACCACAAGGCGGCATTCTCTCTCCTTCACTTTTCTCTATGTTTATTAATTCCATCACAACCTGCTTAAAATCCTCTCACCATCTGTATGCTGACGACTTGCAATTATACGTTCAAGGGGAGGTACCTTATCTTAATACAGCCATCTCTCAGTTGAATCAGGATCTTTGTGCAATATATGAGTGGTCCTCCAGGTTTGGAATAGGCGTGAATCCGGACAAGTGTCAAGCAATTGTCATAGGTAGTTCTCGGCAGTTACGTAAACTCGATTTTGGTGGGCTTATACCACTTATATATAACGGCACTGTTCTACCTTTACAATCTGAGGTCAAGAATTTGGGACTGATTTTCGACAGCAGTATGAGTTGGCGGAAGCATGTAGCAGATATTTCGCGACGTGTTAATGGCACCCTTCGTTCTCTGTACAGATTGAAGAATTTCCTTCCAATCTGTACAAAAATTATGTTAGTACAAGCCCTTGTTATTCCTTCCCTTGATTACGCTGATGTTTGTTTCACTGATGCCAATCAGGAGCTGTTGGATAAGTTGGATCGGCTGCTGAATAATGGGATCAGGTTTATTTTTGGCCTTCGTAAATTTGATCACATTTCTGAGTATCGCAAGCAGCTCAAATGGCTCCCAATACGTGATCGTAGAAACTTAAGAATTGTTTGCATGCTATTTAATATACTCTTCGATCCAAGAACTCCTGAATACCTTAAGGACAAATTTAAAATTCTAAGCTCTAGCCGATCCCTTAAGCTTCGTCCCTGTAGGAACCTTCGTTTACTGACCCCCCTTCATCACACTAACTTCATTTCCAACTCCTTTGCCCTCACCGCCATTCGTTTATGGAATAACCTACCCATCTCCATTCACTCGGCACCTTCTCTTAGTTCATTTAAGAGAATGGTTCGCGAGCACTACTTTAATTTATTAAACTAACTTCATCAAACATTACTTGCCACTTATTATCATTAGGCATATTATGTATATATCTAATATATTTTATATTTATGTATGTATGTATTTATGTATTTGGTTGTCTATATTATATATATAAATAAATATCAATTTAATGTTTATTCCTCTAATGTTTTGATACCGATATTTGTTTTTTTTTTAATTTATCTATTACCATTATTCTCTAGTTTCGTTGCACCGTAATAATTATTGTCACTTGTTTTTCACTGGTTAACTGGTAGAGAATGCTGTATAGCGTTAAGTTCGCCAATTGTATATTTTATGCAATAAAGCTTAAATAAATAAATAAATAATAGTACTCAATGGCGGTTAGAGCGTTTTGCCTATCATTACTTTTAGAAGTAACCGTCGCTTAAAACATTTTGCTTGAATCTAAAAAAAATATGATATGGCGCTTCAACCTTTTTGCCTCTATGTCCTTTTATCATAAAATGTTGTTTGAATCATTATCGTCTGGATGCAAAACTTGACTAGCATGCCGTTTCAGAAATTGATCCGTACTCTATAATTTAATTGAGTGTCGGTCAAACATATCTCAAGTTTACCTTATGTTACTTGAAGCACTTATAAAAACTCAAATTAATGATATCTATGTACGTTCAGACATGCAAATATTATATGTGACAATTTTGCAACGTCGGATCAAATTTTTTTTCGTATTTAGAATTTTAGTAGGTTGTTTAATAGGTTGTTTGCCGCCGGCGCATTTGAGTCCCCGGGTATAAATACCCCACCCCCCTGCGCGGGCGCTTCAGTCCAGTCTGTCGTCAACCGTGAGAACGAGTATTTGTGTGCGCTGCGCTACGAATTTGATTATTTTAACAGTCGTTAAATTTTCATAATTATAATTTAGTTTTAATTGTTAAGCTTACTAATAATAATCACGACTGAAATGGAAAGCTATTTTTTTAATATTGAATACTGATAATTAAGTGCCGGTTTTTGGATAAATAGTTAACTCAACCAATTGTTACCAATTCTGATATTCAGTCTGATATTGTTACTGTTGTTGTTGATGATTGAATATCAGTCCGTTATTTAACCATTAGTAACAATTTTTAACAATTGGTTGAGTTAACTATGCATCAAGAAACCGGATCTTAATATGTTGCATAAATAGTTGTTATAAAAACTGATTATGATAATTATAAGGAGGATGATTCTCATAGATTTGAGAAAATCTTTTATTAAAAAAAAACACCATCTCCACTGTCGTTGTAATTTAAAAATGAGAAATAAGTGCATGGTATTATTCACCATTCTTTATAAAGTAATACAGACATATGCGATTTAAAACAAATGTCATAGTTTTCAAACTGTTATTTAAGCCATTATGATTTGACTCTGAAATATTTCATTTTGGAGTTTAAGCCAAATAGATTTTTTTCTATCCAGTTGGTAGAATGTAGGTTAAAGCACTTTGCCATACTCTGCAAGACTATGAAAATAACACTTAAACCACTTTGCCTGCAACCGTCAGCAGAACAAAGTGGCAGTTAAATCATTTTGCCTTACTCTATTATGTGGTTATTTTGAGTGAAGCGACATTTATTTTCAAAATTATTATCATTACAAAGTGAAGAATGTAACCTGGAGGCTTACCACCATCTTTTTAAAAGCGATTGTTATTCCTGTCCTTTGAGTGTAGGTTCCTAAACTGCATCGTTTTAATTCGTACCACCATCTTCTTAAAACGTGTCGCTTAAAAAATCGCTTGAATGAACGAAAGATGCCGCTGGTCTGCATTTGGTCTGTTACAGAGTGAAAGAAACAGCGCTATATAAAAATGACATATAGCTGTCTCAGTTTACTGATGCCGAAGTGCGTTCAAAAACTTTTCCGTATTTTCTTACCGGTAAAAACCGTATTTCTTGAAGAGTCATTTAAACATTTGAAAAAATATACTTCATAGTGTGGAAATTAAGTAATATATATATTATGTATCATGTATTAACAAAAATATATAAAAAGATATTATTATTTCAATATATATTCTTTTTGATAAAATAAATTGAATACGGAATAGTGACTTTTTAAGATGTTCACACCAAATGTTTATCTTGTTTGACGTTGTCATTTTTATGTGTTGACACCGTTGGCACATGAAATTGAGTCGAGTGAGACCCGCGGTGTTCAAAATTAGATTTTTAAGTTTTTCAACTAAATCAAAATAAACCTGACAAAATGTCGTAAGTTATAAGATATTTATCATATTATTCTTAGGCTTAAATCTAATAATTGCTTAAATTATGCTATAAAATATTTATGTAAGCCATGACAAATAAGAAGTTTTCTTTCAAGTGGTCTTTCTATCTATACCATTTTTAGTTTGGGGCCTCGTCGCAGAGTCAGTTATACCCAGTAAGAAGCACTTTGGAAGCACTTAGATCAAAATATGTAGATCACTCCCTACGGGTATAACAAAACCTCGCAAGCGATAGAGTTTTCGAAAAGGATGTGGAGTAACATTAGAGAGAAATTAAATGCATACGATGAGGCTTCCAAAGACTCGAAAGGTTAGTGCAAGGCAAGTAAAGTACTAACTGCCGCACTCAGAGACGGCAATTGACGATGATGTGTACCTACTTAATGTCAAAAAATGACAATTCAAAACTAGTCGCTATTCTTGCCGGGTTTAGGGTCTAGATTTCTTTAAAATTTTTTGACATTAGGTATTCATTAAAGTTATTTGACGTCTCTGAGTGCGGCAGTAAGTCTTACATTGAGTTTCGCCAGAGTTCGCTAGCGAGCTCTGTATAACCGTAATAAAATAGTATTGTATTACTATTTTATAACGGTTGCGAGAGCACAAAGGAAACTTACAACCAACAAAAGCTTCGTAAATTTCACCAACCAAGGATCAACATTAGGGAGCTCGCTAGCGCAGTGGCATAGCGCGCTTGGCCTGCGATTGCGTAAAAGCAATGTCGCTAAGGCCAGTCATTGGATGGGTGACCAAAAATTTATTATCTCGAGTTCTTCCGGGCTTCGAAAGACACGTTAAGCCGTTGGCCCCGGCTGCATATGCAGTCGTTAATATCCACCAACCTGCACTTGGCCAGCGTGGTGGGTTATGGCCCAATTTCACTATGTTTTTCCATCCATAGGGAAGGCCCGTGCCCCAGTAGTGGGGACATTAAAAGGCTGTTTATGATGATGATGGCTCAACATCGAAATCGAATCACAAACCGTACTCAATTTCAGGTTCGGCTCCGGACTGGACTCTTGTGATGGACTCGTATGAAAAACACTACAAAATACCAAATGACGTAGTAGCGGTTTCAAGATCTAGACCGGATATATTAGGTATTTTACTCGAGACTACTCAAGCGTGTACTTCCAGTCGAACTGACCGTATCATGGGAAACGAACATCCCCAAAGACCACGCTATCAAACCAATAAGATTTAACAACTTGTGTTGGTTGGAAGTGACGTAGATGAAAACTTTTGGCTGCGAAATGTCCATAGGTGAAAAAGACTGTTGGTCAAACGTAAAAAGGTAAATCGTCCTGTCGGCGAACAGTCCAATGATGAACCGGCCGTCGGAAAACCGGAGCGGAATCTGTTAAATATGTTAAGTGAATTTATAATTAAAATTAAAAATATCAATGTCAAGCCATTACTATAACAAAACTATTTTATAGAAATTTAGCATTAAGTAATATTTTTAGGGTAACTGGCCGTTTTAGTATAGACAAACATTAAGGGTCTCCCATATGGTGATAAAAAAAATATAACCCTGCCTTTATTTATATAAACAATGTAACTGTGATTATTAAATGACTGATCTATAAGAACAATGATGGAGAGAAAAGACTAACACCCATATGTATAGTCGGTTCTTCGAGATTTCCTCCACTCGGCCTTAGGAGAGAACACCTCAAGTAAGTTTTGACATAACAACTTCTTCCTTGAGGTTGAGTCGAGCGGAGGAAATCTTGAGGAACCAACTGTACCTAAGAGTGTTACAAGTATCATCACTTTTTATTTGATTGATTATTAAAAGTTAATTACTTTGAAGAAAACAATTTTTATTCCTGTAAAATTTTTGAAATAAAAACTCGATTCTACCTAAAAGGCTTTTTATTATATGTATTTTCATACATACATACATAAATCACGCCTGTCCCATGTAATAGGTGGCTAGCCTATTGCCATATATCGGGCACATAAATCGCAGTATATTGCTAGATGGTAAAAGAGGAATGCTGCTGCCCATTACTCATAGCTGTCTTTACCTACCCTTAGTCGCTGTACAGGAATTGAGATTGTAAAGATGCATATAAAAAGCTAGTAATTTAATGACTATCGTGCGTGTAATATGGTATTAGAAAAGTGAATGAATGGTACAAAGAAAAGGGCGGACATAATATGTGAGGTCACCCCCACACATGTGAACAATTACTAATTCAATTAGTTTAATCTTAAGCTAATCCCCTACCTAAACTCAAAAGCAATTATGCAAAAGCAACTATTTAAAACCAATAATATTCTTTTGGAGAAAAATGTAAATTATCATAATATTATGTATTTTAATGGTTCTGAACAGTGGTATTGTACGACACCCACGGGAGAGATGGGGGTGGTGACAATTGTGTGCTGCTCTGCCGTCACCACACGGCTATATGTATCTGAGAATACCTAAATGTACCTAATTAAGGAATTTATTCTTGTAGTAGGAAATCTTATCAACAATTTAATTATTTAATAAAATAGATGAAAAATTTGTACTGCGATTTATGTGCCCGATATATGGCAATAGGCTCGCCACCTGTTACATGGGACCGAACATAATTGGCGAAAAGTGGGTGTTAATTCACCTCTGCCGACCCCTTCGGGGATAAAGGCGTGATTTATGTATGTCTGTATGAAATGAAACACATTCTGACAAAAAGCCGCGTGGTGATGGCAGAGTAGAATACAATAGCCACCACCCCAAATCTGTCCCGCGGGTGTCGTACAAGGCGACTAAGTATAAATCAGTGATGAGGAATGGCCATCCTATATATCTCTTATACCATCAAGCAATGTACTGCGACTTTTGTGCCCGATAAAAAGCAATACGCTTGCGACCTATTACATGGGACCTAAACATAATTAGCGAAACGTGGGTGCTAGTTCACCTCTGCCTACCCCTTCGGGGATATAGGCGTGATTTGTGTATGTATGTATGTATGTTAACACAATCTGTAGAAATAAATTTTTCAGTGTAGTGCTCCAGGCAATTCGGAAATTCAGAACACGAGGCTTTGTACACAATAAAATAATATATTTACGAAACGAACTAATAAATAAATCACTCACAATAATATCTATTATTCACTAACTCACTATCTACACTGTATTTGAGACCTAATCCTAAGCAACTTATCACAGTGACTTAAAGCGTGGTTAAAACGCTGCACCACTACCTGCACTTGTGCGGTTTGCCTTTTGGCAACTTCTGGGGCATCCAAACGATGACCTTTCGCCATTATTCGCGACCATTTCGTCTCACGGCATCAGGGAACTTCGATGGGTATGTTTTGGAAAGGCAAACATCACCATCATTATATTTCTTTGGGCTTTGGATCTGTCTGCGATCATGAAAATTATAACGACTAGGTAGCAGGCATTCAGCGCCATGAAACTCTTCACCATCATCTGCTTCTTCTAGATCATCATGATCGTAATTTAGTATTACATTCCTCCCTCGAAAGTACGTTCATTACGATCCGGGTACGACTGCCCGGACTATTGACAGTGTCTCCCTCGGGTTTCAATTTATCTGACATTTTTCGATGTCTAGGTGAAACTGATTCATTACCAGCAGTGACTAAACGAGCCTTATACGTCGCATAGACTTCTGGGAGTTTCTCAGGCAGTATGTTTTCGACTTGGAGGCTGAATAAACCGCCGTGCTTATGTCGTTTTCCTGTCAAACAGTCTTCTCCATTACCAAAAACTGTGCATTCTTTGAATGTGGAAGAGAAAACGCTACTACGAGCTTTATCGTGGAGTGCGAGAACCGAAAAGAGATTCTTGGTTTATAGCTGGAACATACCAAACATCTTGTAGGGTTACATACTGGTGATACTGGATTGTTTCCCTTCGAAAACTCTTCACATTATTTTTTCACTTCTCAAACACTGATAATTGTTAATATAAAGATGTTTAATTAATACTTAATAAGCCTCAACATAATTAATTCAATAAAAACATCAAAATTCACTTCAAATTGCACGTTTTACCTACACATTCCTTGTAGAAGACATTTGTTGTGACTTCATGAAAACTCTTTTAAGAATAATTTAAGAAAATAAATTGTCTTTGACGTGTGTCTTTCAACCTCGTATGTTTTATTTTCCTTTCTCGATTTTATATTAATTTTATTTAACAAATTACCGACGAAACATTGTGGCGACCGTGACAAAAGAAATAAAAAAAAAATATGTCGGACCTGGAAAATAGGAAAAAGGAAAGATCGGTGGCCAGAAGAATGTTCACGAGAAATTTAAATGAACTTGAAGCCGCCTTGGAAACAGGGGTAAGTGTGGAGACACACATATTGTATAAAAAACAACAAGACCTCTTTGAGAATATAATACGTCTAGATAAAATTATAACCGAGATACTCACGATAGACGTAGATGAAGAAATATTAGAAAACGAGTTAGTAGGTATGATGGAATACGAAACTAGGATGTTACGTATAGATGCAAAATATAAAGAGAAGGTGTCTATACAGACTTTGCCTTGTTCGACGTCCCACGGATCTACTAAAAATTTAAATTTGCCGAAACTCCAATTACCACTATTTGATGGAGAGATTAAAAACTGGCTTGCATTCTGGGGTCAGTTTTCTAAGATCGACGAGGACTCCAGTTTAGACATCAGTGATAAATACCAATACCTCTTGCAATCCATGAAAGCCGAATCCGAGGTTAAAAAATTAGTTCAGAGTTTTCCAGCATCAGCGTACAAAGAATGTCTAGAGCAACTACAGTCTAGGTACGCTAGGAAAGATTTGCTAACCCAGATCTATATAAGGGAAATTCAGGCACTCGTGCTTGCTGATAAAAAGGGTTCAGTTACACAATTTTATGATAGACTGAATGCACAATTAAGAGCACTAGAAACCCTGCAAGTCACGAAAGAGAAGTACGCTGCATTTCTTCTGCCCATGGTAGAGTCAGCCCTACCACATGAGACGCTACGCTGTTGGGAAAGGAATAAGCAACCAACCAAGGATGTCGCTGATGAATTAGCCAGCCTATTAGAGTTTTTGAGAAAAGAAGTGGAATCCGAGCAACGTATGCAAATAGCGAGAAAGGCGTTTAGTGGAGATAGCTCTGATAATTTCAACCGAGAGGAAGAAAATAGACCGCTCACGGCTGAATGCTTACTGGCCAATGTAAAACAAAGGACTCACGCATGCATATGGTGTGAGAAAGATTCGCATGCTAGCGTGGAGTGTTACAAACTGAATAAAATATCCATTGAGCAACGAAGACAAGTCTTGAAAGAGAAGAATGCTTGTCCTATCTGTTTGAGAAAAGGGCACCACCCGAAGGTATGCAAAGCTTATGTGAAATGTTTAATATGCACGAAACGACATTCGATTGCACTGTGTCCTGACCTGAGATTTGAAGAAAAGGCCGCAGTGAAAGAGAAACCAGAGGCTTCGAATTCCTTATCGACAATTTACCGTTACGGGGAGACTCTATTGCAAACGGTTATTGTAGAAGTTTTGTACGGAGACAAGAAGAAGCGAGTTCGTGCATTATTTGATTCAGGTTCACAGCGTACTTATATAAGGAGCGATATAGTACAGGAACTGAATATTCCGTCAACTGGGAAAGAATTGTTGAGCCACTGTTTGTTTGGCGGAATAGAGACAAAGTCTCAAGAATGTACAGTGCATGATTTATGTGGTTTTAGATATTTTATCAGTTCCCATATCTGTCAGTAGCACAGACATATAATAGGAAGGTGCCTAGTACTGTTTACGAGATAACAATTTTATTTTTTTTGTATGAATATATTCCTCCGGTTTGTGTAAATGTAATTCCTTCTATTTGTAAGATAAGTGTTAAGATTTGTTTTTCTTTGTGCTCTGGAGGATGTTGTGACTTCATGAAAACTCTTTTAAGAATAATTTAAGAAAATAAATTGTCTTTGACGTGTGTCTTTCAACCTCGTATGTTTTATTTTCCTTTCTCGATTTTATATTAATTTTATTTAACAAATTACCGACGAAACAACATTTTTAGGTTCCAGAAATGTCACTTTTATTCGATTGCTTAGAATGACAGATCAGCGTGTCAGGTTATGCTATTTACGAAGGTCATGGTATGAATTCTCCATATAAATTGAACGAATGATATAGAGTTTACGATTCAACTCTAAGCTCAATCGCTGTCAAAAGCGGACGTCAAAACAGTGTCACGTAGATAGCGTCGTAGTACGAATTAGCGATTCTACTGAGTTTAGGTCCTAAACTTGATCGCGTTAAGAGATGGTGGTAAGCCTCCAGAATATGGGTTTTATAAATCAAAACTAGTTTGTAAGACTTTCAGGCAAAATTAACAAACCGTTTTTTGGCAATGAATTTTTTTCCGAAATTAAAAACTTTGAAACGCTCTCCTGTAAAATTCAAAAAATGTCGCTTAAACCAAATAGGCTTTCACCCCTCGATATATTCTTTTTGTGCTGGATAGTCCATTTATTGAGAAAGGCTATAGGCTATAGGGCTATTTAACAACCGACATTAATGCGAGCGAAGCCGCGAGCGACCACTAGTTACCTAATACGGCGTATGGATGTCTTTTGTCATACAAACTGCTCAAGGATTTGGGATTTGGTTAATTTTATATGGGCGACTCTTGACTGACACCTACACTTTAGTACATACTTGGAAATCTTGGAAATATTTTATTTATCTTATTACATGCTAATTGGTTTATCTATAGTTCAGATTAGTACTTATTATGTGTATGCACATGTAGTGACTGTAGTTGAGAGCAAGGATGAGTAATATATAAAACTGCGCAACAGTATTGCACGTGGTATGGTATATCACTGTATTGATTATGTGTATAAATAATATGTTTCTCACTCCCACTCATCATATTAACTATATGGAGTCCAAAGTAAGCATCTTTAAATGCTTAGAGCATGTTTCACCATCTTCGGATAGCGATTATCCAACAGATTATTTCAAATAAGGAACAACATTTGTATGAATTTAACTGTTAATTAACTTATTGTGAACTTAATTAGAGGTGGTGAATGAAACAAGGCCTTATAGTGTTGCTGTTATAGTGTCTATAAGAAGGACAATAATAAATTAGGTATACGTATAACTATTGAAAAAATACTGATAAACAAATGTAAACAGCCATGCTAGAAAATTAATGTCCGTAATGCCGTGTTAGTTAAACAAATATTTCCACTTAAGATTCAACCTGGAAAATCTTCTATTCCTTCCGCTCTAACTTCTTCTAAATCCCGAGACAATACACAGTCAAGTGGTGGAGAGAGATTTTGTCCATGTCCCGTACTCGGCCAACTGGAAACTCTTAGCCGGTAGGTACCTATCCAGCGATCTGACCACACGATCAAAATACGACTTCGATCGCTGACATTCTAACCAGAAAAATCATCAATCAGATGCCGTGTGGTGACGGCAGAGTAGAATACAATTGTCACCTCCCCAAATCTCTCCCGTGGGTGTCGTACAAGGCGACTAAGGATAAATCAGTGATGAGGAATGGGCAGCAGCGTTCCTCTTATACCACCCAGCAATATACTGCGACTTTTGTGCCCGATACATGGCAATAGGCTCGCCACCTATTACATGGGACTTGATATAGTTGGCGAAACGTGGGTGCTGGTTCACCTCTGCCTAGCCCTTCGGAGATATAGGTGTGATTTATGTATGTATGTATGTACAAATCGTGGAAATAAACCGAACCTGGCTGTCCTTGAAACATATTTGAACAACATAAACCAAACACAAATTATCTCTCTCTTTTTATCTCTATGTGGAGCTGCAAACCTTGCAGATTTCCTGCAGGATGCTGTCGGCGACAAATTATCTGATAAAATGAATAAACAGGAATGTGCATAGGTATGTATTTACGTAGTATTGCCACTTTGTAGTACAAAATCTCTTCGATGATATTTTTATTGTGCATGAAAAATTGTCGATAATATGTAAAATAGACAATTCTACTAAAATTCTAAATAGGTAAATGTTTTGAGACTTAACCAGGAAACGTTGACGTGGTACAATTGATTAAAATAGTACCTATACAGAGGACAGAAATTTATTAAAGTCTAACTTTTACAATTATAATTATTTAACATCCTTTGTCAGAGTAACACATAATGTCGGAGTCATGCTTGCGTCGGATTTTAGTTTTACACAAAAAAAATTAACGTCAATATTGAATTTAAATGAAATAAAAGTCCCCGAACCTACTATTATAAATAAATGTTGTTAGGTTGTACTTATTTGAAATAAAATTTGAAATTGAGTAGAGCTACCTTCACATTGCATGCATGGTGGTACGACGAGGAATGACGATTCCTTCTCGTGCCACGGTGGAACGAGTTGGAGGCACGACGAGGAAGAGGAAGAAGAACCGTTTGGGCTTTATGGCCCAACAAACAAACCAACAACAACAGCATACAGGTGCTGTTGTTGGCTTGCCCTTCAACATTTGGGTGCCACAATTTGGTCTACATCGGGCGATCTGCCTTAGTCGACTTTTAGAACCCCTCTGGGTCGAGTCGGGTCTGGTCTGGAACATTCTACATAATTTGTTTGATCCAGGCCAACATCGCACTTTGTAAAATATCATAAAATACGTATATTAAGTTCCAAGTAAAACAATGCCGATATTTATGTAACCGATTATGCTATATTACTTATTGATGATGTTTTTAAAAACATATACTTTGTACTAAGTATTTTTTTTACACTCACACCTATCTTTCAGCCTAAAGTAAGTAGCCTAAGCACTTGTGTTATGGATACTAGATGACGGACATATTTTTAATATAATTATGTATATTAATGTTAAACATAGACTTCATGAACATATACATAACCATGACTCTGAAACGAACATTTGTGGTCATCACAAAGTTTGACCCTACCAGGATTCGAACCCGGGACCTCTTGGCCAATACCCAGCAATCTGAGCATTCGACCAAGGCGGCCGTCTATTTATATTATTTATTAAAATCTTCTATTAAATTCTTAGTTGTCATTTTATTTATTTAGTTTTGAAATTTGATTTGGTTTGAGTGGGTAGCGAGCGAATAATTTTGCCACTCAACCAAGTTTACCTAACCATTGCACTAAAATGTAAACTCACTTCGGATTTCAAGTTGTTTACCAAAAATTGATTGTAAAAGTTCATTATTCATGAGTAATTATAAGGTGGGTTATACTCAACTCAAATATTGGAAAATCTCGGTGAGGGTTTAATATCTCCGTCAATTATTTCCCTATTATTCGATACTTGTAATGATTCACAATAGGCGGGGTAAACGTCACCGCGTTGACTCGATTGCTTGTAATAAAGGTGGAAAACAATTATTAATTGAGATACACTTATGTTAATAATTACGATGCGCTTGCGTTCGCTAATTACTATTATATCTCGTTTCGCGGTTCACTCGTCGGTCAGTGTCACTAACGCCAGTCGTCGTTAAAGATTCCCTTACAGCGGACCGTTTATTAATTGATATAGTAAAATGACATTGTTCCGATTCTTTGCGATTTTTTTACTAGTTCAGCCGCAAGTGATTTATGGCGCGCAACGATTTATAGTGACTACTGACGAATGTAAGTATAAACAATAATGCTAAAACCTTTTTTGTGGTTTCAGTTCTCTTTACTTTAAACTTTTTTTTAATTTAGTATATGCTTAGCAGTTAAAAGAACTGAAACAACCTCCAAAGATGTTATCTTAGAAAAAAAATAGCTAATCAACACGTACCTATTGGTAACTTTTGCAAATTAATATTTTTTAAATGATGTTGGATAATAATTTTATTAATATATCTTATCAAATTATTACAAAAACTGGATCCGAATAATTTCGATGTAATTAGGTAGGTATGCCAGGACTTAGGTAGCTACTTATCTAATTAACTAATTATATCTATGTGAAATTCTTTCAGAATTACTTTTTTTTTGTGTTTTTGATCTACTTTTTTTCTTTGTGTATTGGAGAACCAATTTTTTTTATTCATTATCATTAATCAAATGTTTTTATTAATTTTCCATTTGACGTTAATAATATACATAATTTATTAATATAGAGACCAAATTTAATGTGATATTTTGCGAAAGTATTGTTTTCCGTCAAGACAAAGGAAGGATACAAACCAAACATAGTTTTTCTATTTTTACATACATAAATCACGCCTATATCCCCGAAGGGGTAGGCAGAGGTAAACTAGCACCCACATTTCGCCAATTATGTTAGGTCCCATGCAATAGGTGGCGAGCCTATTGCCATTTATCCGGCACAAAAGTCGCAGTACTATTGCTAGGTGGTATAAGAGGAACGCTGCTGCCCATTCCTCATCGCTGATTTTTCCTTAGTCGCCTTGTACGACACCCACGGGAGACTTGGGGTGGTGACAATTGTATTCTACTCTGCCGTCACCACACGGCATTTTTCTATTTTTGTATTATTAAATAAACATTTGCCTAATAATAATAATGGTAAGTTGTATTATAGAAAGGGTTAAGCAATCGAAAAGTTGATGCTTTTCTCGAGTCTATTTTATTTGTAAAAATTAATAAGAGTGATTTGCCATTAATAACGGGTTTTTAACATTGTGATTTTGTTCGCTTAACATTTTTGAAATGTTGTCAATTGCATGTGTACTGCTAACACCAAAACAGTTAAGAAAAGGGCTGGGTGCAATTGTTTTCTTATTATAGCTACATACCAGTTTAAATTAGCATCTGCCAAACCCAGAAGGCTAATTTAACGACCTAGAATAGCTTCGTCTTCTTAGCTTCAATTAATATCGACTATTTATTGAACACGATTCACTAAACAAACACATCGATCTCGCACAGTTCTTCGGCAACATCTGAATTTTGAAAAAAACATGTTTGCGCCATCATATTTCACTGTTACTCTGACTGCTAAATAAGAATTCTGTATATATATATACAGAATATATATACAGAATATACAGGCATATCCAGTTATCGTGCCTAATAGAAAGAGAATATCCTCATTGCGTGAGGAGTTTGCGTGATCCGCGACTTGGTCCGTGAAAGCCTCGTTGAATAATAATGCTGAGCATCGCTAAGTCCTTGCCCGAGGTTGTGGAAATGTTGACAGGTTGTCTTGGCAACGCGAAAAGTTAGTATGGTACGGACGCCAGATACTTTATCAAGTTTGTTTGCTTACTTTATAAGTACCTATACATACAAAAATCACGCCTGTTTATGTCCGCCATTGTAGGCAGAGATGAATTTAACGGTTTACTCCCTGAGTACCCCGATTCTAGAGACCGGGGCCCGGAGGACCCCCGATGGCTTTTTCGCCTATTTCAATCGGTTCTATGGAAGCTGGGCGAGCCTATTGCCATCTATCAATCACGCAAATCTGCATATTGCTAGGTGGTATAAGAGAAACTGCTGTCTTTACCGTTCGTCGAAAAATGTTGTGTCCTTTTTTCTTTGAAACTATTTCTTATGGTTTCCAAGGAAAACTAGTTATTATAACCAAGGTGTTGTTCGTTTTCTTCAATTTTTTTAGGTGTTTTAAAAGTCATGTGGTTATTTCCCGACATTAGTTATTATGTCAGGCAAAACCTAAAAAACACAGTATACCTACATGCGCTTTTTCGAACTTTTGTAGCATTATCATGTCGAGTTTTTTAATATAAAGGGAGAAACAACAGAAAAACTTATCCAAATCATAGCAAAAGTTCAGTCATGTCATATTTTTAGAACACAATTTTTTTTTCATCGTTCGTTTGGAGTTGTATCTATAGGCAATTTCATACTGATAATAATATTATGATTGAGTGAACGGAGGTATTCAGTACCTATTTTGATTTTTAATTTCAAGATCGGAATATTATAAACGACTGATATTCAGAAAATCTGAATTTCAGTCGTTTCCCCCAATAGTTTTTTTACTCGATTTCAGGTTTCGATGTTTTTCTTTTTAACGATTATGTTCGTTGCGTAATGGTTGCAAATCATGACATACATAATAAGATATACTGTGAAACTGGAACTTCTATTCTTCTACTTCGGAAATGATAAATATGAAAACGCGCGGAGACCATTGAGGAGTTTTATTAATCTTGTATTGTATGCCGCCCGCCGACGGATAGTTGTACATACTTGGAACATAATGAGACTGTGCAGGCAGTGGTGGATTAGATGGCTCACTTCTCCGATTTCGTAAATCACTTCATAAATTTTGCAGCATTCCCATTCCCATGAGTTTTCTTCCTATGAAACAAGAGACAAACAATGAAAACTGAAGTATTTATAAAAAAATCTCTCATTCTCATTAAGTAAAAAGAAGACGGATTAAAAGATTTAGGGCCTGTTTCACAATCGACAAGTAAGTTCTAAGTAGTTTACTTCGCAGATCATTTGACAGTTGTAATATGAAATATATGTCAATTGAACTGCAAAGTAAGCTACTTCGGACTTAGTTGGCGATTGTGAAACAGGCTCTTAATCTTAACATATTCTGTAATATTGTTTTAAGGTTTACATATTGAAAAAAAAAACTCTTGATACCGTGTTTTTTAACGAAATCTCTGAAATGGCTTGTCCGAAGAGACGTACCATGATAGGTCTGAGAATAGTTCATAGGATATTTTTTATACCCCTAGGTGATGAGGGCAAAACAATGTTTCTAATAAAGGTTTATTCTTTTATTTACAGTAGAAAACTTTATCTGTGCGGAGGATATAAAACAGCTTATGAACTTTGGAAAGCAAAACCAGACAACACCAACTACCAATGGCGTAGAAGAGGTAAGAGTAATACGTGACGTTAAGGCCCGTGTAATAAGCTTATTGCCATCCTCTGGGCATGTTACTCGGCCTATTTATAAGTGGTGTAACAGTTGGCCGCCTTACACCGTGTGTTGACGGCAGAGTAGAATACAATTGTCACCACCCCAAATCTCTCCCGTGGGTGTCGTAAAAGGCGACTAAGGATAAATCAGTGATGAGGAATGGACAGCAGCGTTACTCTTATACCATCTAGCAATAGTACTGCGACTTTTGTGCCCGATAAATGGCAATAGGCTCGCCACCTATTACATGGGACCTGACATAATTGGCGAAACGTGGGTGCTAGTTCACCTCTACCTACCCCTTCGGGGATATAGACGTGATTTATGTATGTAACAGTTGGACGTGTGGTGACAGCTGAGTAGAATACAAAATACACCCCATCTCTGTTGCGGGGCCTAAGGTATAAACTAATAATACAGTGATGTGGAATGGGTAGCTGCGTTCAATATACGGCGATTTACGTGCCCGATATAAATGGCAATAGGCTCGTCCCATATGAAGTGGCGAGTAAGTCACCTTAAAAACCAAGACCAATCGTAATGAAAAATGCAGTACCTGAACTTACTACAATTTTCATTCGTGTCAACTTACAAGTATTTTCAAATAAGATGTCGGCCAAAGGTTGTTTTATTTTCAAGGATAACATAATTATTGATTGCCGATACAAATACAATTTATCTAAATTCCACTTCGGCTACAGCTAACTGTTGGAAGTTAATTGAGACGTGACTATTTGCTTTCGATCGTTTGAATAGAAGCCGTTCCAATTATTCAAACAATAAAAAGAGAGTCCTTTATCGTGCTGAAATCACAATAGATCACGAAATTACCTGTTAACCGTAATCATTATCTTGCAGTACGCTGATACGTACACGACCCCAGCACCGGACAATGGAAGGAAAAATAACAGTGTGGACTGCTTCGGCATTGCGGCGATTGGATGGCTGTTCGACATGACGCCGGATCCATCTAACAAAATTAACACTCATTTCTATTTTTCGTCGCGCTTGAGGCCGTACAGAGGACAAGTGAGTATCTGGAGGTCGCGCCGGGGCGACATGGCAATCTGGGTGCGAAGTTTCTTCGTCTTCCTGCCTAGCCAAATTCCTTTCTAGCCTAGGCTTATCTATGCGAACGCATAGAAAACAAAAGTATGAAAGTGACGTATTGTTTTCTATGTAAATCGTCAGTTTCATACGTTTTTTTTTCTATTTCGTCCAATAGATTGGCCACTTAGCTACGGGGGCTGTTCCCAGTTTAGCTGGGGTCGGCGCAGTATGTTTCCTCTTCCATTAATATGTGTCATCAAGCTATCCACTCCCTTTTGATTCACACCATCACACCGGTAAAGTGCTAATGATGAATGAATGAATGTATAGAAAAGAAAAGGAAAGAACCATGTCGAGAGTACGCTGAACAGAGAGAGTGATTGGGATGATAACATTCCAATCCATACTGCTCAAGGTATTGGCTTCGGCCTTACAGCCGGCCGCCTGCCTGACACCAACCCACTTTTGGGTATGTTGTTGTTAGTGGTTTGCGCCTCACCATTTGGGTGCTCCAAGATGCTTATTTAGGCTGGTGATGATGGTGAAACAAAATATATATTTGCTATTTTCTGTTTTAGAAATTATTGAAACACCACCGACACACTAATTGTTATGATAACATTAGCTAATACGATTAAACGGATTTATTATTTGATTTTAACGTGATTTTTTTTATATTTCAGGTCTTCCCCGGTGACCAATTCGGGTTGGAATGGGTGGACTTTAAGCCCGAAAGAACAACTGTGGTGATCGTGCACGGCTTTATGAGTCACGGCAATGCGTCGTGGGTCACTGATATGACTACGGCCTTCTTACAGCGGGTAAGTACTTTCCGAACTACTTGGAAATATGAGAATTTTTGTTGTCAAAGGGCGTACGTAGAGTTGTATTAATACCCACATTGCGCCAAAAAGATCCCATGTAAAAAGAGAGCCTATTCCCATCTATCGGGCACGTAAATTGAATTTATTGTTAGGCGGTAGAATAGAAACGCTCCGGCCCATTCCTCATCACTGTTTTATCCCTTAGTCGCCTTGTACGACACCCGCGGCAGAGATTTGGAGTTATGACAATTAAATGTATTCTGGTCTGCAGTCACCACGCGACACGATTCATTAGTGTATTGTAATCATACCAAATATGAATAAACGAATTTTCATTTGATTTTATTCTTTATTTTAATTCCAGGGTGACTTTAACGTGATAGCTGTGGATTGGAGCGCAGGTAGCAGCACTTTTAAATACTGGAAAGCCGTGGCTAATACGCGACGAGTCGGCACTGATATCACCAAGTAAGTGTCATTCATTATCAACAATGAACAAACTACTCAGAGTATCTCCTCAAGGCTACCTCGACCTCGCGAATATTCAACTATTTGAATAAGGATTTACTCTTATTTTTTTACTATGTATTTTTGTTTAAACTATGTATTGTTGTAAAAACACTTTTATTTCAATGTTTCCGTGAATGTAATCACCGATACATGACTATCAAAATAACACCACCTTCAATTCACTGCACTAGTCGACTCTAAAAAATTTTTTGAATAATTGAAACAAAAATTTGACTGACGCCATTGAAATGCGCCAAAAACACTCCCCGTAATAATTATTTTAAATTGGTTAACGTTCCTGGAAACAAGTCCTTTAGGAACTTTCTACATTACATTTTTATTTACTTTTATTAAATATTTTGAATGAATGATAAAATGAATGAACGAAATCAATGCATTAAATGAATTTTTCATTAAAATATGGGTGTCCACACATTTTAACGTATCTAGGAAGTGCTTGGCGCGAGTCGAATGGTAAAAGAAACAGAGTTCATGACGGCGACTGATGAGGTGGTGAAAAGCACTATAAAATTCTCAAGGTTAAACACGTCACAACACTTTTATTTCAATGATTCCTCATAATTGAACGTCAACACGAACCCTTATGCATTATAAAAATAACACCACTTTCACTGCTCAAAGTCCACTCTGATACAATTTTTGAATGATTGAAACAAAAATCTGACTGACGCCATTGGAAGCCCATCCCCGCTATTAAAAGTTGGTAATTATATACCACTGATAAAATACCTCTTTTATTAGTTCGATCCATTATTTTTATCATCCTCTTTGGTTTATCTATTCTATTAAACTGTACCGAACTACCACTCTCATATCAGTTACTTATTAATTGTTTTCAGTTTCATGAAACAATTGCAAGCGGCTACCGGGGCACGCTTCAAGAATTTCCATTTCGTGGGCCACAGTTTGGGGGCTCACATAGCCTCCTACGCTGCCAGCCGCTTGGGACGAGTTGGTCGAATCACTGGTGAGAATGACATACACTGAACACTACTTATACACTCGAAGGTCTAGTGGAAATAGCGTTCAGTCTGCGATTGCGTGAACTAAGCAATGTTCCCTAAGGCCCTTCATTGGATGGAACCTAAGACTGTAAACTTTATCAAGAGAAACACATAAACATCTGCCTTGGTCGAATGCTCAGATTGCTGGGTATTGGCCAAGAGGTCCCGGGTTCGAATCCTGGTAGGGGCAAACTTTGTGATGACCACTAATGTTTGTTTCCGAGTCATGGTTGTGTATATGTTATATGTAGTATATTTTCAAAAAAATACATAATTCTATTAAAAAAATATGTCCGTCATCTAGTATCCATAACACAAGTGTTTAGGCTACTTACTTTGGGCTAGATGATAGGTGTGAGTGTAAAAATATTTATTTATTATTAATTTATTTATCTTGATGTGTCTATTAATATAAAATACAAAAATAAAAATGTGCCATTATAATTATTTTCGAAGTCGCTTATGGTAAGTAGGTATTCTTTTTTTATAATCATTTAAAATATAAAATATAAATACTATTATATTTTATATTATTAGTTACATATAATATTTTAAAATAATTCTTCTTATTTTTAAATTCATTGAAATAAAATAAACACGTTTAGAAAAAATTTTAAAAAAAAGTACCGCGCCTACCTCAATAAAATAGACGATGAAATGATCAATAAAATAAAGAGGGTAAAGTGCGGAAAAATAAAACATTCGGAACATGTTATGCTAGAGGAAAATACCTACGTAAAGCTATAATAATAATTATGAAATCTAAATATGTATGTGTGGTTCCTCCAAAAAATCCTTTATTGTTTCCTGTTAGAAGTGTTGAGTTCCCCTGGTTTCCCGTTTGGTAATGATATCGGTAATATTGTTATAATTGTTAAATTATTTCCGGTGGATCATTTCCTTATGACTATTGTATTCTGAGTTTGAACATGTGGTGACTCTATATATGTGACTATAGGCACAGTTGTCTTAACCCTTAGGGCTGGTTTTTTGGTGCATAGTTAACCAATTGTTAAAAATTGTTACTAATCTTTAAATATTAGACTGATATTTAACCATTAGAAACAATTTTAGTTACGAATGGTTAATTATCAGTCTGATATTTAAATATTAGTAACAATTTTTAACAATTGGTTGAGTATGATCAAAAAACCGGAAGGTCAAAAACCGGATAAAAAAAAGTTAACTCAACCAATTGTTAAAAATTCATTCTGATTTCTGATAATCAGTCTGATAATTAACCACCAGTAACAATATCAGACTAATATTTAACCATTACTAACATTCGTAATTAAAATGGTTACTAATAGTTAAATAGCAGCCTGATATTTAACGATTGGCAACAATTTTTAACAATTGGTTGAGTTACCTATGCGTCAAAAAACCCTTGGCCGCCTCAAATCCGCGGAAGAAATGGGGGTGTGGTGACAATTAGCAGCTCCGATTCGTAGCGCCCTGGAAGGCTCTCCGCAGCAGTGAAACTCCCCAGGGAGTTCTCCCACACAGATGCCTGCCGTGGAGGAATCCTCCCAGGGAGTGCTCGATTGCAAGGCTCGAGGACAAAGTCTTCGCCTTCGCCAAAAAAACCCGGTAGATGCTGTAAAGGTCTAGGCTAACAGCTTAGGTACTTCGAATAAAAAGGTGACAATAGGTTTCTGTCACCACACGGCACTGCAGGGTGTTCGGTATACTAATAGGCTTGACGGAAGACATCATCAAAAAAAATCAGTGATTTAATTATTTTAGTGGAAAATATAATTAAAGTGATTTATTAATCTGATTTAGTTTTATTGAAAAATCTGAGATTATTAGGATTTTCACAACAATTAAACATTAAAATCGACCATTTTGGCTGAAACGCCAATCGCTGCGTATGACGTCACTCCTATGTAATTCAATTATGACATTCAAAGCAATGTTTGTTAACTTTCCTCTGAATGCGTTGACTTTTGCCTAAGCGTGACGTCAGACCCGACGCCATAACTCTGCGAGCTGCTTTCGCGCACTACAAAATTAATAGAAAAATGGCTTTAAACTTAGTTAAACGTTAGTTTATTACCGAAATAGTAAGTGTGTACATACACTACGGAAGAGAATTTCAAAATGTTTCGTCATTCCTATTTTATTATTGGCATTCCGCAGGGCTAGACCCCGCTCAGCCTTGCTTCAGCACGACTGACCGCGCAGAACGCTTGGATGAGACTGACGCTGACTTCGTTGACGTCATCCACACGAATGGCAGGCACCTGCAGAAGATTGGCCTGGGCGTACCGCATCCAATAGGTAAGTTTACGGAACATTTTTGTACTATCTTTGGTTGGTGGTAGGATTTCTTTTAAGTCCGCCTTTCTTTCAAGTCAATTATTGTGTTCCGACATTTGTGTGGTAAGATAGCCAGCCCCTCTGTGGTTGAGGGTTCTAGGTGAAGCTCGATTCTATCTTCGGCCCTTATCGTCACTTACCATCAGGTGCGATGAAGGGCAAGTGCTTATAAATAAACTCGATAGTGTAGCCCTATTCAGCATAAAAAACAATGCCTGCCCGATACCAACCCACTTTGAGTATGCTGCCACCATTTGGGTGCCCTAAAGAGTATTATTCCGCTCCCAGACCAGTATGTAACATAACAAATTATTGAACATTTGTTGTGAAATATAGTACCTAACCTAGTTGGTTAATGGTTTATTATTAAATTGACGACATTGATGATCCAGCCGCCTAGCAAACCAAGCTACCACAAATTGTCCTTTCAAAATCAATTTGGGTCGTAATGTCAGATATTATAGGGATCAAATCAATTAAAAACCTTTTCATGATACAAGTTTTAGGTATAATTAGGTATATTATGTATGTAGGTATAAAATTATATTGATTTTTTTTTAATATTAGGACACGCAGATTTCTACCCCAACGGAGGCATGAGACAGCCGGGCTGTCACGACGATACCAACACAGCCTGGTACAACCCTGCCAGTGAGTACCATATTTGTTGCATCAGCATATTCACTGTGGTACTGAGTAGGTACCTACTAATCCTTAATTTGTAACTTACCTCTTCATCCTCATAAGAATGTTAAAATTGTTGTTTGCTGCATCCTTATCAGAATACCGGTTGGAATGGTCGGAATCCTGATGTCTGTTATTTGTTCTCTAACCGATTAATTGAATTGAAATTGGAGTGTAAGTTCTTCTTGTTATTTATTATTTATCCGATAAATTGATTGACAAATTTATATAAATGGGCTATCCACCTAGCTGTATACTGCGAATACTGTGATTTATGTGCCCCATAAATTGCGACAGGATACAGGACATAATTGGCGAAATATGCACCCTTGCTTACTCCGTGTATTCGATAAATGTGCCAAAAAACTTTGTTCATAAGCTTTCAAAATTGTTTGTTGATGTTTTACAAAGATAGATAGGCACGCGATTTTCGTCGCATTGAGTCCTAAACGCGATAAATATTTATTTACGATATACAAGCATAAATCACAAAACTTGTCAGTCCACGTGACTTCGTTATTGCACAATGTTGAGTTCCCTGTTTTGTTAGGATTCCATATATTTCTTGTACCACTTCTAAAGCAACAGAAGTTGTCAGAAGAATTATAAAAATTGGATACAGTCCTGTATATCTCTCGACTTGTTTATATTTTCCAGATGTTTATTCGGCTTCTACTTCGCGTTATACAAACTTGATATTCATTGAAAACCTTGAAAAGTTACAAAGGTTGAAGCTTTCGACCTTGTAAATGGTCATTCCTGATAAGTAGTACCAAATGTTTATCTGCTGTTGCATTACTATTTATTATAGTGATATTGGACCAATGAGCAACATCTCTCAATGTGATAAAAATTAGCACCTAATAATAGGACCAATTCTTCCTCTTCCGCTTCTCTATCTCCTCTGATCGCATCATTTACTTCTTTTTCAATGATCTCTTCGGTCTTTTCTACATACATACATAAATTACGCCTATATACCCGTAGCGGTAGGCAGAGATGAACTAGCACCCACGCTTCTCCAATTATGTTAGGTCCCATGTACAGGTGGCGAGCTTATTGCCATTTATCGGGCACAAAAGTCGCAGTACATTGCTATTGCTAGGTGGTATAAGAGGAACGCTGCTGCCCATTCCTCATAATTGATTTAGTAACTTAGTCGCCTTGTACGACACTCACGGGAGAGATTTGGGGTGGTGACAATTGTATTCTACTCTGCCGTCACCACACGGCTTTTCTGTTGTGTTCATTTTCCATTCATTTGGTTTAATTCGTTCATCTCAAATCTTCATACCTTCTTATAGCATATACACAAAGATAATTACTTTGAAATCACTCCTTATATCCTTAATTCATGAGTGTATATATTGTACGTTACATGGAACCTCTTTTTTATTTTCTTTTTATACTTTATCGTTTTCATAATCATTGGTGTGACTTTATGGAAAATTTCCTTGTTGTAGGGGTGCTACAAGCTATATGCAGTCATGGACGAGCTTATCTATTGTTCACGGAGTCTCTACTAGCCACCAACTGCTCCTTTATATCGCATAGATGGAATTTGACTTACGAAGGGTAAGTAGTAGTAACTATGTATACAGGGTTATTTTTAAAACACCAAAAACCTCGCAGGAGTAGATAGCTAACACCATAAGCAACAATGTTTGTTCTACGATTTTGATGATTCGTAAGATTTTACTTTTTATACAAAAATAAATACTAATTTAATTCACCGCTCTAAAAGTCAATAACTCTACGTACACCTACTTGCAGCGGCATTAAGCAGCGCGCGGGCCTAGAGTAGCGTCATCCTTTCGTTTACGATTATGCTCTGAAAAATTAGTAAGATCAAAATAGCAATTAAAGATGGTAATGAGATAATATTGCAAGGAATGTTGGTAGAAAAAAATGGACACCGTTGATGACTTTATTGCACAAAATGGGGATATAGAAAGGCACAAATAATATGAAATTATTCCACAAAGGACGCGGGTTCGATTCCCGCACCAAAAAATAATTTTAAATTTTCTTTCTGACGCATTTTTTTCTTTGTTATTCCACAATATCATAATGTATCATTTTTTATTAGATAATTACGACATCGACAACTTTAGCAAACATAGTACTAAAAACTTTATTTGAGCTGATGTATGCTGTAGCGGATCCATTATCATTGTCTATCATAGACAAAAAAATAAAGTGCCGCTACACAGTAGCACAGCTGACTGATTGTGGTGCTGAAATGATAAAATATGTTATACCCTTCGATTTCCATTATATATAATAATTTACTACTAGTTCAACAGCGTTCATTATCTCCAGTTACCTACTCGTGCATTGCTACAGTGTTGCAAATGCTACGATAATTCGCTACGATTGTCCGAAACTAGTCTGTGCAAAACACCTAAAACAATATCATGACTCACGCACTGTTTCGATGGAAATACAAAAACATTTGGCTCAGTAATTGCTACCATTTCTAATAATTAAATTAATAAAAATGTACTTGTCAAGTTATATATATATTAAATTGCAACTCTACTATAATAGGTTACTTGACTTTAAGGTCCCAAAAATATGATATATAAAAATATGAAATAATTATTTTCTTCTAATATTATGTAAACAACGCGTACTTTTACCGAACTGCAGCCGTGCAGCCTTCGCCCCGTAAAATAAGCTTAATGTTAATTACATACAACAGGAATTAAAATTGTATCCACGGACAGAATCCGCGGATAATTAAGGGTAAAAGGCGTACCTTCAAAATAGAGACATTGTGTTTTCTAAATTTATGACAGCAAGACTTAGGGCCTGTTTCACAATCGACGGGTAAGTTCTGGATAGCTTACTTGGCAGTTTATTTGACAGTTGTAATACGAAATATATGTCAACTTAACTGCCAAGTAAGCTATTCAGAACTTACCCGTCGATTGTGAAACAGGCCCATACTGTTTCCGGGAAGCAGTTTTGAGTTGTATCGATACAACGCCATTTTGTATTAAAGATGGTATTATATTAAATTTCAGAGTAAACTCGAGTATAGTGGCGGCATGCCAGCGCCGCGGCGACTGTGCAGAGATGGGCATTAATGCTATTGGCGGGGCACCGGAACACAGCAGGGCTTCCGGGCCGTACTTCGTCCTTACGACGAACCAACCGCCTTACTGCCGTGAGTATTTAACTAATGACTGTTAATAAAGCTGAATGGTGGGCGGTTTATTCGAAGGTCAGGTCAGAGCTTTGGCAGATAGGACAAGAGTTTCGGATTCGAATCCTGGTAGGGTCATCTATAGTCTTAGTATTATTATGTACTGCGCAGAATTAGTAAGACATAGGTAGCTTCAAAAATGATAGCCTATAATAATATTATTCTGGTGATGATTATTTTAAAGTTTCATTAAAATGTATTTTTCATCCCACCATCTCGGAAAAAGCGTTTTTGCTCTTCGATATCTGAGTGCAAAAGCGGTTTTTATCCTCTAGAGGTTAAAGTAAATTTGAATTTAGAACGTCGTGTGCAATGAGTTTGTGAATTCAAAACATCATTATACCTATTTATTTCTACCTCCATGGTGCCGAAATTATCATGCAACCTATTTTAATTTGTTAAGAACTCAGACTCGGAACCTTCTTGGTGTACTTTTTTTGTAATTTGCTTTGCGCGCGCCATTTTCTTTTCACGTCATTAATTTGTTAAAACCTTGGAGTTCCGTGACGGTCAATCAGCTTGGCGTCAATCTTGCTTTAAACATTTTGATCGTCTACAACAATGCTTGCTTGATGCTTGAGTCAAGCATTTAAAAGCTTTTTAGGTTTGTTTGATTTGTTTACGCTAGCAACGGAACAAAAACATACAGAAAATCAACGTTTGACCAACGTTTGACAACGCTTGACTCAAGCTGATTGACCGTCTCGGAACTCCATTAGGGACGGTAATTTTTATTAGGTACTTACAGGTGTGTCTGGATAAATTTTGCGGGTGTGGCTGGGTGGATGGGTGGGTGTTGGAGGTGTGTCTGGGTGAATGGGTGTTTTGTGGGTGTGTCTAGGTGAATGGGTGTGTCTGGGTGAATGGGTGTTTTGTGGGTATGTCTGAATGGATGGGTGAGTATTGTGGGTGTGTCTGGGTGATTCGATATTTTGTGGGTGTTTCTGGGCGAATGGGTGTTTTGTGAGTGTTTCTGGGTAAATGGGTGTTTTGTGTGTGTTTCTGAGTGAATGGGTGTTTTTTAGGTGTTTCTGGGTAAATTGGTGTTTTGTGGGTGTTTCTGGGTGAATGGGTGTTTTGTGGGTGTTTCTGGGTGAATGGGTGTTTTTGGGTGTGTCTGAGTGGATGGGTGTGTATTGCGGGTGTGAATGTTGTGGCTGTTGAGAGTGTGTTTGGGTTAATGGGAGGGTGTTGTGGAAGTTTCTGGGTGAAAACAGAAACTGTTGTGATGGTATTTTTTTTTGTATTTTGCAATTTCCTCGTTGGGGGGGATGAAAAGTTACGTGTTGCACTCGAGTGCAAAGATTTTTCACCTTGTGCTCTTTTGATTACCTCGCTATCGCTCAGGATTCTAATTTTTGAATCACTCGCTACGCTCGTGACATTAAGTATTGTATTGACATTAAGTAATCATTAACGTTATTTGACGTCTCTGAGTGCGGCACTAACTGCCGCACTCAGAGACTACGACGAATTTAAATTCTCAATTACAGCATCAGAAGTTCAAAGGCGATACCCTGCGCCGGATCTATTGAGGGACCTGTTGAATGGTTTCCGGCTGACACACTCGCATAAGACCACGACGGCGGAAGTAGCTTACGCCGACCCTATGGCTGAACCCAGGGGATTGAATTACGTCCCGACTACAACACAAAAGAGCTGGTTCCGACGGTGGTTCGGTAAATGAAGAGTCGTATTTCAGCAAGTTTTTTTTCTTTTTTTTTGCTAGAACGGTAAGTTTGGCGACAGATTTTTTTTTTGTGGGAACGATTTGTTAGTTTGGCGACAATTATATTTAGTACGAAATGTACGTCCTATAGGGATTCAAATTGTTATGTCGTCTTGAAGTAGGTTTCATGCTATGTAGCGTCCACGCAATTTCATAAAATTGTCTCATAAAATAGTAATTAGTTTGCTGCTGTCAGAAACGCGGTGTTCGTTGTCGCCATTCTATTCCTTTAATTGTGCATTTATCATATACTTAGGTTAGATAAAATGGACATTATGGACTTTAAAATGTTTTTCACTTCTCATGCTCTGAAAGTGCTTATTTGTGCAGGATATAGGCTGCACAAAATCGAATTTTGTGCTCTAGAGCATTAACGTATCTACTCATAAATATGTCTATATTAAGGCAAAGAAAATAAGCCATGCAGCCAAACACAATAAGAAATTCAGAAATAAAATTTGTTATTTTATTATTTACTTAAATTTATTTGCCTAATGTGTTTTTTAAGACATAAAAGATATTAAAATTCTATTTCAAGTAGGTACGGTAGGTTATTAAATTACATACATACATAAATCACGCCTATATCCCCGAAGGGGTAGGCAGAGGTGAACTAGCACCCACGTTTCGCCAGTTATGTTATTAAATTAATTTAAGAAAATAATTATTTTAAAATTAATTTAATACTTGGCTGTATAGGTCTGCAACCCAAGCCTAATATCAATGGGAAAAACCATTTCCTTCAGTATTCAAAACTGTACTAATTTTAGTTTGATTTGAATTTTAAGACATGTTATGATAAACTACTGTTCTATTTCCTCGCAATCGAAGTGAAAAGCAGAGCTTCTAACTCGTCCACAAAACCATTTTTATCCTCGACATTACTATCACGGACTAAAATGATTCGTTTTGTGCACTTGATGGAAAATCTTCTATTGATACCTAATGTAAATATTTTTAGCCTGTTAACTTTCTTGCCATTATTGTTCTAATTTTGAATTTTAAAAGCTCAACATTGTAAGACCACTGAGACGTGATAAAAAACGTAAGCAATGTTGAGTAGTCTTTTGTAATAAAATATAAAAATAAACATGTGTAATACCTATATTATTCAAAGTAGCTTATCATTTTGATTTTCTAAAATGGATGATGTATTTTAAAGTAAGAAGAATCTTTATTATTTTAAGTGCATTTCGTCGATAAAAAGACAAAAAAAAGAGTCAAAACTGTTTACAATTTTTATCTCGTTATATGGCTTGAGTATAATTATGACAACTTTGAGTAATAATAAAATAAGGCGGGGTTCCACCAGTGTGCTGAACTGTGCGGCTCAGTGTATTTGTATGGTCTTTCGCTGTGCCGCACAGTTCAGCACACTGGTGGAATCTCGCCTTTACTTAAGCTTATACTTATATGTTATGAACCTACACCATGTTATCATCGCACAAAATATTAGATAATAGTGAACCAACAGTCTACTTATTTTTTTAATAAAGTCGAGAGTCTTTTGTTGCATCTTTTGATTATTATGTCCATTATGTCCATTCATGGTCATAAATGTCACATTCAATTCAAATTGATAACTTTGTATTTTATATCGAGATAGGCTTCCTATATTAATTAAGTTATTAAAGGTTTTTCGTGAAATGTATTGAAGTAATTATAACAATGTACTAAGATTGCTTTCTAGTCAATGACTAAAATACTTATGAGTATAATTTTATCATTAAAATATAACTTTAAAATGTTTTAATATATTATAATTAAAGTATGTGCTATACATAGCTAGATGACATGTAATATACCTATTTTGTTTAATAAAATCAATAAACTTTTATGTTTGAAAGGTTGTTATTGATTTTATTTTTTATTTTTATTTTATTGATTAGATTAAGTGATCACTTGACAATATTGAAAATAATAAATGAACTATTATGGACGTTGAGTTGTTTATTTTTTACCTGAAAAATTCCATTTTAAAAACCAGTCTTCGAACTATTTTGATAATTTGTCAGGACATTTTGAATGGTTTACAATATATTATTTGTTATATTATAAACTTATATAAATATTAAGAAAAATTGTATCAATGCCAAGACCACAGAACAGAGAAAGTGGCCAACGTACAACATAAAATATTTAAAAAATTCTGAACCATCTTTCATCCAATCATCGAAATATTTTTCTCTACTCAAGTCACGTTTGGTATTCTACGCCCCTGTCTGTATCTTTAAATTAGTGCTCTGCATAATAGTAAGAATAATAACAGTGAACACCTAGAGCAACAGGGGATGCAAGTGATGATGATGTTATAAACCGGTATGTTTGGTATATTTTATTCACACAGTTCACCTACTAAATGTTGCAAATAAGATAAATAGAACAGTAGAATACAATTGTCATCTCTCCCGTGGGTGTCGTACAAGGCGACTAAGGATGAATCAGTGATGAGGAATGGGCAGCAGCGTTCCTCTTATACCATCTAGCAATGTACTGCAACTTTTGTGCCCGATAAATGGCAATAGGCTCGGCACCTATTACATGAGACCTAACATAATCGGCGAAACGTGGGTGCTAGTTCACCTCTGTCTACCCCTTCGGGGATATAGGCGTCATTTATGTATGTATGTATGTGAGAAATATGAATACTTATAAATATTTCTAAATTCCACGTTACGTTACGTGATACAGGTAATGTATACGGAACTCTAAAATGAAGTACTTTATGTAAGTAATTAAAATGAAAGCTTTTATATTAATTGAAAGCTGTTAATAGCAGTTCACTGCAGCTAAGTTATAACACTAGTTAGATTCTGCAATAAGCTGGGTACTTAATGATGGACCGTCACAGAGTAATTAATGCTGCGAACCGTATAAAGTTTATTGTCTCAAACCAATCTGGTTTGACGAAGAGAATTGTGTTTTTCGGGAGGAATAGTGGTATCCATGGGTTACGACATATTTTTCGTGAGAACACCAATATTTTTATAAGGTACGTGAAAAAGGCCGCGAGGCAGACATACGGTAGAATAGAAAACAATTGCTATCACCTTTCCGTACCTAATAAATGGCAATAGGCTCGCCACTTAATACATTGGACCTAATCTAACTGGCGAAACATGGGTCTTTGTTCACCTCTGCCTACCGCTTCGTGGATATAGGCGTGATTTATGTATGTATGTATGAAAATGATTTTTCACTATACCCCGAAGGTAATCGCAGTACGTTTATATTGCTAGATGGTATGAGAGAATTGCTGCTCTCCATCATTTCTCATTCCTGTATTTACCCTTACGACATCCACGGGAGAGATGGGGGTGGTGACAATTAATCTGGTATAATGAAATTGGGTCTATACACGCAATAAACATTGTAAATATATCGCGATATATATACCTTAACCCGACGTTTCGGTCGCCTTGTTGCGGCCGTGGTCACGGGTGAACATATCGCTATCGTAGGTGTATATATCGCGATATATTTACAATGTTTATTGCGCGTATAGACCCAATTTATTTATACCAGATTATTGATGCAACGCGAGAGTTTAAAAAAAAAGTGGTGACAATTGTATTTTGCTCTGCCGTTATCACACAGCCATTCCGTATATCTCATTCCTTAATCCATATATTTTATCCATTCCTTCCTTATATCTTATCCAATTTTGTCACACCGCACATCCGCACTATGTCGGTACTTAAATCAGTTTTGTTTTCTAGGCTCTTTTGGATAATAATTCTGGTTGTGTCGAGTTTCTTCATGTACCTGATCCTGGCTCCGGTGCTGGAGCGAGGAGACCAAGTCAACTTCACCCCCGACACCCGGTACCTCACATGGACCACCACCTTCCCGGCCGTCACCGTTTGCGAGTCGTACACCTTCAAGATGTCGCAGAAGAAGTTGATTTCTGTGTACCGTTAGTTCTTTTTAAACATTTCACTCATTCGATATAAAAATGTCGTAATTTTTTTGGATAATATAACGTTTCACTAATTCAATACAAAAATGGCATGTTTCAAAAATATTTTTTTGTCATTTATTTGGAAATTCATTCATACATTTTTTGGAAATGTGTGTCCAATATCCTCAAATTACTTGTCCACCGCCTTCCCAGCCGTCACCGTTTGCGAGTCGTACACTTTCAAGATATCTCAAAAGAAGCTGATTTCTGTATACCGTTAGTTGTTTCAGGATATTGTAACATTTCACTCATTCGATGGCAAATGGCATAATATGTATTTAAAAAATATTTTTATTTATTTTTTCGGGATATAGGGTTTATTTATTCGGCAGTTACAGTATTACATGTTACAAAAACTACATCATACATATAGGATTTTTGTTAAATGTGTGAGCGCCTCTGAATATAAAGTAAAATTAAATCATTTGATTTTAATTTTAATATTATATAAATGTTAGAAAAATTAGTACAAAGATTTTGGTGGTTAGAAAAAGAATTTCGAAAAATTATGATCTTGAGGCGGGAATCGAACCCGCGTCCGCTGCTATCAAGTGCTACCAAGTGTCTTGGGTGGCCGAGCGGTCAGGCACCTGCCCGGATAGCAGCGGACGCGGGTTCGATTCCCGCTTCAAGATCATAATTTTTCGAAATTCTTTTTCTAACCACCAAAATCTTTTTAAAATTAAATCAATAAATTTAGACATTTATTACTAGCATGTTACGGTTTTGTCGAATGGTCAAACCGAAACCGCTCACTGTTGGCCTCCATATGGATATATAGATAGGGAGGAAACGAGTCATAACCTAACACGTTGGCCCAGTGCGGCTATATAGATATTATTAGGAACGTTGGTTCCTTATATCCACGGCTTAACGTGCCTTCTGAAGCACGAAAGACATCAATTATTTGGTGACAATCCAAAGACCGGCCTTAGCGGACATTTATTAGTTTACGAAAGCCGAGCGTGCAAAACTGCTGCTATCTACTGTCGTATAATCTAACCGAATATTAATTCGATTGTCGTTGCGTGAAGACTTGATGAGGTTAAGACACCTAAGAACACCATTATTAAGAACCAGTAGCATTGGAAGTCACGAAACAAATTGTTACTTTTTTAATTCCCCGTTAAGTAAACGGAGTTGCCTTTGTAGAGTAATCGGTTAATGTTTTTTTTCTAACTAGGAGACAGTGACAAAACAATGATTGCGTGATTACTTGAAACCAATTTCTAAGTAAAAGATCTATCAAGTTGGATGCGGATTTTTCTTATACTGTTTATTGTAATTGGATACTTGTGGCATTGATTAAGGTTATGTTGAGGCCAATGGGATAGTATGCTGAGGCCAATGGGATAGGCTTGCGAATGTATAAGTCAGAAGCAGGGTTTGCAAACCATTGGAACAATTTGGTCGTGTGGTGACGGCAGAGTAGAATACAATTGTCACCTCCCCAAATAAATATCGCACCCTTCCTAGTGGAGTCGATTTTGGGACAATCATTGCAAAAAGTTGGGGCAAAGTTTTTACTAATACTTGTTTTTTTTTTTAGCTGAATTAATGGAGAACCTAGACTATGACTTCAAAAAGTACATGACGGAGCTAGTATACGGACGGGGTACTTGTAACAAGAAACTATGCGTGCCCTGTGACAGCATTGTGCCCTGCGACTTTCCATGGAGGGATGTTATCGATAAGGTTAGCTCCTCTCTGATCACACGCTCGTCTGTCATGTCCTCGAGCCTTGGTTGGGTCTAAACAATTATATTTAGTTGATGTTTTTTATCTATTATCGTGTATATTTGTGTCTCATCTTGCGATTCATAATATGCTCTCAAACTCCTTCCTTTCTAAGAGAGGCAAGAGGTCCTTTGATTGTTAAAATTTTCTCAGAGAAACCGAAACCGAAGCATTTGGAATACTTTAACTTAAGAATAGATAACATACGGACATTTACTTTGTGCTATAATTGACATATCATTCTAAAAAATTTACCCAAAAAAAAAAGTTAAAGTACTCACGTTGAAAAAAGGACGCATGCAAGCCATTTCCAAAATTAATTTAAAAGACTATCATCACTCGTATTCGTTTGTTACCAATTAGGCCACTAATATGCCTTTAAAAGTCTAAACACTGGCCAATGTTTTTCATATGGGAGCACATGTTCGCAATGCAAACATTTTAACACTACTAACGATAAGCTAATCTAATATTATCATTGCAAATATTTTAACAGGTTCACAAGAAATGCACTGAAATGTTAAAAGATTGTAGCTTCAATGGACAAGATTTCCCTTGTTGCGAGAAATTCCACCCAGTCGACTCAGAATTTGGATACTGTTATTCCTTCAACACATTGCAAAACGAGTAAGTAGTCTTGCGAGGTGCCATATCTTATGTGCAGTGCCACTAATTTATCTTGTCAGGCGACGGTGTTGCTAGTGGTGAACAAACAGTGATATAGAAATGTCAAAATGAATTCGTAAATTGTAGTTCTAATTTTCGCCGCATGACTATTTGAATTGGTGGCACTGTATTTAACACATTACGGGCAATCATAAATAATATCAGATAAATCATATAGTTATATTAATATCTTAGATATTCTGTAACTGATAGGTACATTAGGTTGGTCACTAATTGCCGCGATTTTTTGTTTCAGGAACTTTGTTGACGAACCATTGTACAAACTTAATATAAGCACGGGACCGGGGCTGCTAACCTTTCGTATACTGAATGACTCGTATGCAAGTATCGTAATACAATTTGATGAACAGATTTATTGATTGTATTGAGGAATTGTTGGCTTCAATGTTAAAAAATACGCAGTGAATAAATTGAATGTTTGCAAGACCCTACCAATATGACAGATAAGGCGTCTTTAGTATAAGATCATCATACATTACAATTGTTACAACGTTACAATATCTGTGGCTCTTCTATAGTATAGTAAGCTACAATTGTTACAATATAAAACAATTGTGTCTCAGTGGCGCTTCGAAAGTATTGAATTTTAACACAGCTCTTGATACTTACTAAAACAAAAAACTAAAAATAATAAAACACATTTGTTTACATTAATTGTTATTATCATGGGTCATCTGCCTGGTGGCGGGCTGCGGGCATCGAGCGGTAGCTCATGGCCTGGGTCTAGCCATATGCCGGGTGATTTGCCGTGGTGCTAGACCCAGCTAGAAACCTGCGAGCGGGCCTCGGCTTATGCCATGTACCCGAGGGAGCGGAAGTAGGAGGGGAACCTGATACCCCAATACCCCACTGTAATCATTAAACTGAAACATCTCCGACTAGGTATCAGTGCATAGCACCGAAGAACTGTCAACCAACATCCTTGATAACAAATTCCGATTCGATGTAAAGCCAGGGTCCGATAAGCAGGTGGAATACCTGTTCTCGTTGGTGGAAGTGGAAAATGATCCCGTGCTGCAGGTGGAGGGCATAGAAGCGAGGGGATGCCGTTACATGCACGAAATACCACAGGAACCTTTTCACTCGTACCAAGTAAGCGTGCTCTTTTTCTGTCTGTTAGCTAGGCGCCCGCCTAGCCAAACCCCCTGGTAAACGATACAATGTTTCTATCTAACAAATGTCACTTTTTGACAACTTATTTTACGTTAAACTTAAACATGACTTTACACGACGGTCGCCTTGCTATTCTCTGTAAAACATACTTTTTATTCAAATTCGGTCGATCAGATTGTGGTCACTTTAACTAGAGGGGCAGGCATTCTTAAGTATTAAATAATTTTTAAAAACATTACATGAGGAAATTCGTTCTGATGTATTTTTTGACATTTTATTTACCTTCGATAATACCTTTACCAAAAACCGAAACTAGACCAAAAGACTGAAACCAACACTCTGAACTGAGGGGCTACTCTTTAAATTAATTGGAATCGGTTTAGTGTTGCCATCTATCTCAAACGTTGCTATCATACCTAATGAGTGAGAGTGACTTATAGACTAACTGCCGTACTCAGAGACGTCAAACAATGCCAATGAGTACTTAACGTCAAAAAATGACAATTAAAAAAAACTAGTCCCTATTCTTGCCGGGTGTATGGTCTAAATTTGAATGAAATTTTTTGACATTAAATACTCATTAAAGTTAATTGAAGTCTCTGGGTGCGGCAGTAAGACGATTGCAATCGGTTTGCAGAGTTAGGTCGCTGAGATTTATGATAACTTTACTGTGTTTTTTATTAGCTTGATGTTTGCTTGCCAGGTGCTAGCTTGATGTTACTCGTAGGTAATGCGTGTACAATGTCTGTTACAATTTCACAGACCCCAACACGGTGTGCTTAAGCCTTAATAGACTGTTATTAAGCAAGATTATAACGTTTTGTAGGTGTATTCTTACGGTGCATGTCGGCTGGCTGAACAGACCCATCATCTGTACGAGCATTGTGGTTGTATACATCCTGTTCGGCATCCCATTTGTAAGTATTTTAGTGTTGTCCTTATCACTCTCTCTGTTCATCAGCCTCATGACATGCCCCTTTACATCAATTTATTCCTTACAAAGAAAAAGAGGCAGATTAAAAAAAGGTTAAATGATGCATCCATTGATGTCCCGCTGCGTGACGTAATTCTTAGAAAATTTTCGAAGAATAATATGTATAATATTAACGCTAATTTGGAGCAGACTTAATTTGGATCTTAAAATTAGAAGAATACGACAGAATTGGCCGTTTTGCACCACGCTGGTCTCAGTGCGGATGCAGCCCAGATCAACGGCTTGACGTGCTAGAGACCAGTAGGCCTCTTCCCTAACTTTTTTTGACAGTTGAAAGTGATGATCACCGAACTATTTACTAATACATTTCTGTTATCACAGGACAAGTGTCACAATAGCGTTATAGTAAAGTAGTAAATAGTACAGTGATTATCACTCTGTGTCAAAAACGTTAGCGAATAGGCCTACAGAAGGTACTAGAGATCACCACTGAATGCAGAGTGCCTTCATTTTATTAATAATTATTGCAATTAACATTTTTTTGCAGGGGGGTATAATATTTTTACGTATTTACAAATGTCTTTCTAAATTTTACAGATATCTGATTCTGTTATGGTTAACGAAACAATCGCGTCCCAGGGATGTTTCAATTGTAGTGTTTTAGGCGTAGTTCTTGTTACTATACTGTAAAATAGTAAATAAATAATGTACTCATCGAACACGTGTCCACAATTTTGCAATTATTCATAGACACTACGAGCTCGGTTTGTCTAAGTTGTACTATTGAAATATTTAATATTTTGATGGTAGTTAATGATTATAAAAATAGTTCCACATCGCCTGTTAATGCTTAAAAGTTGTTTTATTTCAACTTATGTTTACACAAAGAGAGTTAGTGTTAAGCACGCGGCTGGCTGTAAAACTTAAAACCCTTGAGAAGTATGGATTCGAACATTCTCATCCCAATTACTTTCTCCGTTCATCGGTCTGTCGACCTAGTCACTTTTCCATAAATTCATTTATTACTAGCACTTTTCAGGTGTTTTCGATGATACGAATCAAAAGAGATTGGAATTACTCGATGACGCGTGACCGATATGAAAGGAAGAGGAATCAAACTGCCGTGATCCTAGATTACCTGGAGGCAAGGCAGGGAGATGATGATATCATTATTGTTTCAGGGCAAAAGCTGAAGGTTGGTCCAGACAAACATGACGAAGGAATAGAAGACTGTTTCCCGTCTTGTGATGAAAGTGAACTGACTACGATACACATTTCAAGGTCAGTAGATATTTCAATATAGTCTGATTACACACATAAGTGACTGTGAAATTTATAAGTAATCCTAAAGACAATAAGAAGGACGACAATTTAAACATTTGTTAACAGGCTTCCAAGGAATCGCAATGAAGCTTCCGCCCTGGAAACCCTGGTTAAGATTCGCATGGCTGACCTGCCGACGCTGCGGTATATGAGGAATTTAATCCGAACTGATTTGGATTTTGTTGGTATGATCTTTAACCTATTTATTCTGGTGTTGTTTTAGTGTGAAAGCTTACAAAATAACTATCATCTATTCAGCAGCCATAGTATCTATTACACAACTGCTTGCTTACTTTGGGCTAGATGATAGGTGTGAGTGTAAGACATATTTTTATTTTTGATAGCTCGTAACTAAAATATTAATGCTCACCAAAAAAAGGGTAAAAGCACACCACACTTAATGCCTAACTTTATATTTTGGTGAAACCATAAAATTTATTGTTGACATTTTTTCGTAAATTGAAATATATTTTTATTTATTTGATGTAATATTATTGTTTGTTACAGTGTCCATTGGAGGTATTGTGGGTCTGTTCTTTGGAGCATCGGTGTTAAGTGTTGTTGAAATTCCTTACTTAAAATTAAGACCTCAAAAATAAATAATTATTCTTGAAAGTACTTAATGAAAACAGTCATGAGAAGAAAAGTTTAAATTAAATTAAGCAAAATATATATAATCATACATATATTTACACAACACTATGTATTTATCCCCGAAGGGAAAATTAGGTAGATCAATTTATAACGACAGTTGCCCGGATAGCGACAAAATCTAGTTCGATTCAAAACTTCAGATGTATTTACCGTTGATGTTCAGCCAACCTCACCTCAGACTATACAAAACGGTCTAATAGCTCCTGTGAAACTTCAATAACTTGTTTGATGCAAAGCGCAAAGTTGATTGAGAAAAATTTAAATACTGTATAGTAACCTGACATGCTGTTCCTTAAACTGTACCATTAAACGAGTATTATTAAAATTTGTAATACCTATTGCACCACTTAATAAACTATCTCAATTTTATCTGTGTTTGTCCTTGACTACATCCTACTTACCATTGTCATGGTAGCCGAGAGTTATATCAATACTAGGTTCCAAGCAACCGAGTCGTGAAATTGTGATCGACCACGGTAAAGAGTTACTGGGGCCAAGTGGGATGATGTCACCGAACCCGTGGAGAGTACGAGTTTAACAGATGTCCTGTAAACAGTTGAGAATCATATTGTAATTGTACAACTAGTAGCATGGGGAACACAGAGAGCAATGTGACAAGCGGAGTCAAGAAACAAGCAGGAACATCTACGCAGAAACTGTATAAGCTCATAGATTTGAAAGGTATGACAAACATAAATACATAAATCACGCCTATATCCCCCGAAGGGGTTAGCAAAGAAGAATGAACACCCACGTTTCGCCAATTACCCTAGGTCTCGGCATGTAATAGTTGGCGAGCCTATTGCCATTTATCGAGCACGTAAATCACAGTATATTACTAGGTGGCATCAAAGTAACAATGCTGCCCATTACTCATAGCTGTATTTTACCTTAGACCCCTTGTACGTAACCCGCGGGAGAGATGGGGGGTATGAAAGATCATAATAATCGTCCTGTCCTGTAAAATAGGTGGCGGTCTCCTCGTGGACATGATGAAACGAGCAATCCAGAATAAGCAATACGCCGAGATAGACCACGCCATCAAGACAAAAGTGGAGCCGTTTCTGTACAACAGAGGCAAGGGAAGATACATACCTATATCTCATCTTGTACTGCTGAGAAATAAGGAAAGACCTAAGCATAAACTGGTAGGTATAATGAATCCAATATTTTTCTGCGGATCATAGATATTCATGTCTCACAAAAAGTATTCTTATACCTATACAATTTAACTTATTAGCTGAAATGGATATCATCAAAACTAACCAAGACAAAACAACAACAAAAAGTCGAAAGTACTCGTCCAAAGAATGTCGCAGGGACAAAAATCCTTTTTCAAACTTTTAGTATTTGAATGCATTTGCCTAAAAATTAATATTTTACCCAGCTACCACCTTTGAGAGGAATGGAAAATCCTGATGAAGAGTTCGACGTGGAGAAAGATTGGCCAGCAGTGTCGCAGGAAGAGTACGACGCTAATCCGTCTGCGTACAGGGAATTGTGCTGGGATCTAAAAGTACGTACAGTACTAGTTATGTTTACCCATAAGTGTTTGATCTTATGCGTATCGTAGACAAATACGTACATCTTTTTCTAACTTCCCGAAGAAAATACTTTTTATGGAAATTTCTCTGATCTCTTTTTTGTTGTTACTGTTTTTCTTATTTAACGTTCAAATAAAAATCGATACAATTCCAGGAATAATAGTTCCATACAATATACGGTGCCAGAAACGCTCTTTGTATCTAATGTTACTTATATTATTAAAATTACAATATTAAAAAAGGAAAAAATTTATTTGCTCTTGATTTCTCTTCTAAACATAAATATCACATGACGTTTAATACGTAATCCGCAACTGATCATCTCCTAACAAGTTATCTGTTGTAAAGTCACGGCTATCCCTTAATTTATAATTTTCATAAGAAAAAAGTGGTTATCTAATTTCTAAAAAATAATATTGACTTATATTGCTTTGATTCGTCATGTAAATAATATTCTGTATCTGAACCGTTAAGCCATTTCTGTGAAGTTTTTTATTTTCATTTGAGTGATTTTGCTATGGATAAGTTGGCCTAATAATTTTGATCTGATTGCCTTTGATACAGGACTAATAATTTTAGACGTGATCTGGCGGAAACTGATTTGAATGTCTTTGACACAGGAACGTGGTGCTGTGGGCGAGACGATCCTCCACCTATGCCTGCTCAATGCGACCTCACTCCTGGCCGATTTAGCGAAACGCCTCTTGCGTTTTTACCCCAAGCTCATCAACGACATTTATATGAGCGACGAGTATTACGGTTGGTATTGTAATATAGCTTCTTGTCTCAGAGGACTTAGGGGAAGTATTTTAACTTTAATTTAGTTTTCAAGAATAATTTTTAGTTACAGGAACATTCCTATAAATAGATTTTATTATTATTATATTGTTTATACTCATAGACTCTCCTTTATTAAATATATTCTCTTGTAATATTTCTTTGGAAGTTTCCTGGCAACCAAAAATATTTCCGCATAGCTTACTGTTTCTTTGTTCGTATGGATGTTTCATGGGATTATCGCGTGAGGGACAAAGAATTAATGCAATAGAGACGACCTTATATTCTTTGTACTTAGCAATACAGAATAACCCATTACGTGAAAATCATCACACATAATAATTATGTTCATAAAGCTCGCCTATTCATCCCATAATGGGGTGGGAGAGGATGTTTTATTTATTGGTTGATATACACTCACATTTCTCCAATTATGTTAGGTCCCAGGGGACGAGCTTGTTACTATTATTTTTAACATAATAAATTACTGTACGTACTAAATAAAACATGAGTTCTTAGAAAATATCGATGAAGGGTTTATTGAAAATAATTCAGATAGGAATTCACCATTAATCACTGTCCACTTAATTCTTTCACGGACATTATCGGGCGCTCTATCAAATTACTATAGCGTAGAAATACTAGCACGCTAAACTATGGGGTAACAGCGATAAATCAATTTTATTATGCAAATTGGATAATTTGGTAATTTTAGCATAGCTATAGAATTTATCTATCACGACATGCCTTTACTACTACGAAATACTTTGCTGATTTAGTTTTTTTTTTGTAATATTGCAATAATAGTAAAAACAATCCATAACTATAAACATTGAAGAGATACAAACGAAATCGATGTTGCAGTCGCGTAATTAAAGCAATGTTCACTAACAGCCGTACTCAGAGTCTCGCGTCAAATAACGTTAATGAGTACTTAATACAAAAAAATGTCAATTCAAAACTAGTCGCTATTCTTGCCAGGTTTATGGTCTAGTTTTGATTGACATTTTTGTATTAAGTACTCATTAAAGTTAATTGACGTCTCTGAGTGCGGCAGTAACTCGTTATAGGGATATTATATTTGCCGTGTGATGACATAACAGTAGGTATCCTTACTGGGCAGTTAGGGTCTCGCTCCGAGAGGAGAGCAGATTTATATCGCATTTAAAAATGAAACTAGAATTGTTGACAGAAGGTTTATTTTTACAACTATGCAAACTATGACATGGAACCAAAAATAATTGGCAAAATGGACGTCTGCCTAACCCTTCGGGGGAAAAATCCCGATCTATGTATACAGTGTGTAAATAAAAAGTGGGCTGGAGGAAAAGTACCTTAAATCTTTAAAATAGTTCAGACTACTGAAAGGAAACATTCCTTCATTAAAAAAAAAACAACTGCATTCACAGAATTCTCAAAAAGCTTACCCGAACCGGAGGGCCCACTTTTTGTTTCCACACTGTATATCGCACTCTTAATAGAACAACACGACCGAATCCAAAATCGCAATGTGAATCGACGAAACACTATTTTTGACTGAGTTACATCGCGCGCTCAGGGAGAGGAATATAGACTCAAATCATTTTTGAACCTTATTCCGCAAGGAAAAAGCATGTTCTTCTCTTACCAAAGTTACGCTAACTCTTTTTGGTAAAATTTCGAATTATATTATATATTATAATAATAGTATATTAAGAGTGCGATATGTGTATTGGAAAACACAGTGTTGACATTCGTATTAGGCGAGAGCGTGCTCCACATGACGATAGTGAACGAGGATCCGACCATGGTGAAGTTTCTCCTGGACGCGGGCGCGGACTACCACGAGAGGTGTTGCGGCAACTTCATGTGCCCCGAGGATCAGAAGGCGTCCCGCTCCGACTCGCTGGACCACGAGTGGGTCAATGTGCAGCGGGACACCAATTATGTGGGGTGAGTTGAATTAAGAGGTGGCAATCGACTGCTAAAGGCCACACTGCACCGTACCATACCATGACCGTAACCGTACCGGCGCATGCAATAAAACATTCTTTGGTACAATCTTCTTAAAAATGAATTGATGTGCGTTTGTCTCGCTAAAACTCGAGAACGACGGGGCTGATTTAGCTGATTTTGGTTTTGAAATGATTGTCTTGGATCAGGCAAGGCAGGAAAGGAAAATATGGAAAAATTGCGAGCAAAATAGTAAAAACAACAATTTCGTTTTTCCATATAAACTGCTTCCCTGTCAAACATTTGACGTAACCTTAAGTACTCATTAAAGTTAATTAACGTCTTTGAGTGCGGCAGTTATAGGTATTTACCCATAACACCGTACCATACAATAACTGTAACCGTACCGGCATAATATTATACAATAAAAAAAATATTTAATACAATTTATATGAACAAACGCCCAATAGACCGTTCGGTCACTGGCAACTGAATTCGAGTCGAATATTTTGCCGGTGCGGATACGCTTCGTGTATGGCCCGTGACCTCTATTTCTTAATAATTCTTACATGAATTGACACAATTCCTATTTTACACACAGCTACGTGTACTGGGGCGAGTACCCCCTCAGTTTTGCCGCTTGCCTTGGACAAGAAGAGTGTTATCGCCTAATTTTGGCGAGAGGGGCAGACCCCGATAAGCAAGACACCAATGGGAATACAATACTGCACATGCTTGTGATATACGAAAAAATGGTAAGCCTTCATAACTTTGCAGCGTTCCTTTTGTACCACTGAGACCAAAATACTGCGATTTACGTGCCCGATAGATGGCAATAGGCTCGCTACTTATTACTTGAGACCTAACATAATTGGCAAAGTGTGGGTGTTAATTTAACTCTGTCTATACCTTTGGGGATGAATAAGCGTGATTTATGTATGTAATCATGACGTTATATCTTATAATCAGGGATTTTACAATCTACAAAGAAAAAGGGGATGAAATTTACCTTTCGACGAAATTAGAATAAAACACTAAGAAAACCAAATTTGTTAAGATCAACAAGAAAGTTTCGTAATTGAAATAGATAATTTCTTTTGTCCGGTGTAGACCAATAACCTTGGGGCACCCGAATGGTGGAGGATAAACCATCAAAAACAGCATACCCAAAGAGGGTTGGTGTCAGGCAGGCGGCCGGCTGTAAAACCTAAGCCAAAACTTTGAGCGGTATGGAATGGGATTTTGTCATTCCAATCACTCTCTCCGTTCATAGATCTCTCGACATGGTCCGTTCTGTCTCTTTTCTATACATTCATTCATCACTAGCACCTTTACGGTGTGATGGATGATATGAATCAAAAGGGAGTGGCTGGCTTGATGACGTCTGACCGATATGAATGGAAGAGGAAACATGCTGCGCCGACCCCAGATAGACTGGGAACTGTTTATATAAATTTATTGATACGACCGACGTCAGAAAATGAGGAAATAATGGAAAAGCTTTACGGAATTGATAGAGCGTAAATGACGCACTACGAGCATTTTTGTCATGGGATTACGGCTTTTGACATTATTCAATAAATTTTGTACTCATTTAAAATGTTTGTCTGCGAAATATTCACGTAGTTCATATGAGAGTTTTAAGTTATTTTTTTTAATAAAAAATCACCTCTTGCCTTGCAAACCTACATTTGACAAACCGTGACCTGAAGCACCTCCTTCCCTAAAATATCCCAGCAAAGAGTTTCGAAATCTCAGGATACTGTCATACTGTCCCCGAAAATATCCCCACATAATATTAGTGTAGTCTTTGATTTTGCATCACGAATTTCAGAGTACATTCGATATGGCGTATGAAGTGGGAGCTTCTTTGAACATTCGCAACGTCCAGAATCTGACTCCGCTGACCCTAGCCGCAAAGCTGGCCCGCACGGAGCTGTTCTTCCACATCCTGAACATCGAAAGAGAGATCTACTGGCAAATAGGAGCCACAACGTGCGCCGCTTATCCCCTGGGACAGGTCGACACTATAGACACACAGACGGGGCTTATTAGTAAAGATTCTGCATTAAATTTGGTCGTGTTTGGTGTGAGCATTAACTTTATTTGCGTATCATCATAACTACCAACACGTATAATATCCCTACTGCTGGGGCACAGGTCCCCATGGATTGAAGAATATAAGGAGAATGGGCCATAACCCACCAACAACGAAAAAGACAAATTCAAAACCAACGAATCCGCACAGGGCTAGCTAGCTCCTGTGCGGATTCGTTGGTTTTGAAGTACGGGGAACTAATATATTTATTCATATTTACCCATCCAATAACCATTATACTCCTTAGCCAACATTGCTTATGTGGAGAGAGCGAGAGACGCTGCGTGCATAGCTTAATATGTAGTGTCCGGTAACATTCCAATCCAACACATTACTATAGATGCACTGTTATTCCAGGAAAAAGACGAACATCTGGAGCTTCTCGAGGGTATGTTGATCGATCTCCTTAAAACTAAATGGAACACATTCGTCAAGTTCCGTTTCTACCGGCAGTTCATTTTGTTCTCTTGCTACTTCCTCATATCGCTGGTCTGCTTCACCCTGCGCCCTGGCTCCGTGGAGAGGGCCGTGAATGCAACTGCCATCAACTCCACCATCGGTCCCAGCGTTAATGACACGGAACTCGTGCCTGAGATAGGTAAATTATTTATTTATATATTCGGTATTCGTGTTCTTAAATCATTCTTAAATCATTGCCCAGCAGTGGGATCTTATAGGTTAACTAAAAAAAATCATTCTAGTAACGTCGTTCTCTATGGAAAGGGGCTTTATTGAAAGACCTATGAACGGAGAGAGTGATTGGGATGACGTCGCCAGCCAGACACCGAACTTTTTAAGTGAATGTAGAATTAAAGAAGAAAATTTGAAAACCATCATAATACCTGCCTTTTTTACATTTAACATGTAAATGATGCTGAGAAATATACGCCTGGAAAGTTTTCTTTTGTTATTTTCAGAGAACTGCACCATAGCTTTAAATAGCACGGACTTCGATCCAGGGGCTGTGGAAATGATCAACGTATCTAAGCCAGATGGACCGGCATGTTCGAGGTTCAAGAGTCACCCAAAGGACAAAGATAAACGTAAGTGTCAGGAATAACGGAAATCAGGACGACGATCCTTGGTGCACTTCGTACTTCTGATATTATCTTAGAAAAGGAACTTGGTTAGAAAATTGTTGACTTAGATTACATATTCCGAGGAGGGTTAGGCAGTGATGAAATTAACAATTACGTTTCGCAAATTATGTTCCAATTTTGGTTCCATGTAATATATTCTCATCATCATCACCATCATCACCAGCCCTTTAATGTCCTCATTATATTGCTAGTGAGTATAAGAGGAACGCTGATGTTAATTTCTCATTGCTGTCTTTACCCTTACTCGCCATGTACGACACCGCGGTAGAATAAGGGAGTGATGAAAATTGAATTCTGCTCTGCCAAGTTCATTTTGACTTTGATTTTTAGCGACTGAACCACCGAGGGAAACTGACATGGAAGGTTGGTGGGAAGATCTCACTGAAGAATGTAGGTTGATGAATTTTGAGTCGCTCCAGGCCAAGGTAAAATAGTTTTATGAAAACAGGGCCCGTAGCCAAGTGGCAATCGTTTCATAACGATAACGTGTCGAAATTCGTCACGATCGGCCATATTACTTTGGTATCTACAGCGTCTTAGCTTGCGCTACCAACATAACTAGGAACTTACGAAGACGATTTTGGTCATGTGATTTCACGACGACTTACGTCAAATCCCATACATTTTGCTTTATCGAACTTCGTAATCTTTGTCGGTATGTTACTTTGTCTAGGCCCCCAGTATCTGAATTTCAAGTCCGTCTACATTAATTGATTTAATTAATTTAGAAGTTCATATTGTCATAAACAGGTACCGCGTAATAAACAGGTATCAACCTACAAAAAAATGTCAATTGAGATTTCCCGCGTCAAATTATTCACAAAAAGAACAATCTTTATTTTCATTTTTTTGTAGCTCCGATGTATAGACCACTGTTGGTTACGCGGTATTGTATAAACGTAGTGTATTATATACTCTTTGGTATTGTAGTATCAACGACGACATACTATTCTCTTTAGTCATTAATGTAATACAAACTTTTTAAGATACGAATATCAGCGGAGTTGCTTCTATGGTTGGGAGCCCTCGCGTACATCGGGGCCGCTATGCGCGAAGCCAAGTTCCTGGGGCTGAACATGTTCATAGAAAACCTGAGCACGGTGCCCTCAAGGTTATAAATACCCATTATAAAGCTGCTTGACTCTTCATATAAATTGTAATTGTATATCTTAGTAATTTCTCAAAAGAGCAAGAGAGGTATAATATCGGTACCAACCTCCCAATTATCCCAAAGCAAAATATTAAGTTACAGTTTGTTATTTACCCTCTCATTGTAATCCCTTGATACAATAATAATGAATTATTAATTAAAGATTATATTTATATCTGTTTGATAAAGCAACAAATTATTAAATCTGTGAACTACGAAAAAAGTGAAAAGAAGAGAGTATTGTTGTGTGGTGACGGCAGAGTAGAATACAATTGTCACCACCCCAAATCTCTCCCGTGGGTGTCGTACAAAGCGACTAAGGATAAATCAGTGATGAGGAATGGGCAGCAGCGTTCTTCTTATACCACCCAGCAATGCACTGCGACTTTTGTGCCCGATAATTGGCAATAGGCTCGCCATCTATTACATGGGACCTAACATAATTGGCGAAACGTGGGTGCTAGTTCACCTCTGCCTGCCTCTTCAGATATATAGGCGTAATTTATGTATGTATGTATGTAAATAGCAATAGGTTCGCCACCTATTTACATGGGACTTAACATAATTGGCGAAACGTGGGTGCTAGTTCACCTTTGCCTACCCCTTCTGGGATATAGGCGTGATTTATGTATGTATGTATACTATGTATACCCAAGATAAATGTGCCTAAAAACTATGGAAGGTAAGATTTCGACCATTGAAATGTCGACATCAGTGGAATAGATCCTATGAATCCAAAGCTGAAATTAATCAAATTAATCGATAAAATCACCACCAGGGTCATGTTTCTGTTCTCCTGCCTGCTCATGATTGCCATGCCGACCCTGCGTCTCTGGTGTGCGGACAAGGCGGAAGACCATCTGGCTGTCATCATTATGCTCACCACGGCGCCATATTTCTTGTTCTTTTGCAGGTAATGTCAAATTCTCAGAATTATAATAATAATGTTAACAGCAATAATGTGTTCCGACAATGTGTTATAAATAAGATAGCCAGCCCCTCTGTGGTTGAGGGTTCCAGGTGAAGCTCGATTCCAGCTTCGGCCCTTATCGTTACTTACCATCAGGTGAGATGAAGGGCAAGAGCTTCCCTGTCTAACATAAAAAAATAATAATAAGCGAGTGGTGCGTTATTTTACTTATAAATGTGTCTTATTAACTTATACGTTGCCCATTGTACTAAAAATCGATTCTTATGGAATCAAAAAAAAAAATTATCAACAATTAATTATCGATTCTGGACATTATGTAATAAACATAATGTCTATGTTAAAATCTTTGTATATTGAGACCAGTAGTGGGGTTATAATGTAAGCCGATCATCTTTCACTCAGCGATTATCTTTCACTAAGCAACTGAAATTGGCTCCCATAATACGGGGTACCTACTCTCGGTACGCTACATACGGGGGTGAAATATTTAGACTGAGAGCTTTCTTGAAATAAGAGATTTATTGAAATGTCGGCATTCTCGTGTGTGTTAGTGTTTAACATGCTATGTTTCTTTCAGAGGCTTCAAAACCGTTGGTCCTTTCGTGGTCATGATCTATAGGATGGTAATGGGTGATCTTCTTCGTTTCGTTTGCATCTACTTGGTGTTTGTCATGGGCTTCTCACAAGGTAATTGTATAAAATTTAATATGTATAATGACATGCATGATTAACGTCCGTTTATCCCTGAAATTAATACATCATCATCATTATCACCAGCCCTTTAATGTCCCCACTGCTAGGGCACAGGCCTTCCCTATGGATGGAAGAATATAGGGAGATTGGGCCATAACCCGCTACGCTGGCCCAGTGCGGATTGGTGGGTATTAACGACTGCAGATGCAGCCTGGACCAACGGCTTAACGTGCCTTCCGAAGCACGGATTTTGGTCACCCATTCAATGACCAGCCTTAGCGAGCATTGCTTAGTTTACGCAACGCAGGCCAAGCGCGCTATGCGATTGCGCTTACGAGCTCCTCAAATTGATACACCTAAGCCTATCTAGATTCTTTGTATCCATAGGAAAGACCGATGATATTGATAATACCTATTGTTTAGATTTAGAGACTGATGTAACTGAAATTTATATTGCAGCTTATTACATAATATTTCTATCGTTCGACAACCCAAACACTCCAAAGGGTGTGGATGATTCCGTGTCTCACCCAATGCCGTCCCCGATGGAGAGCATAATGGCTATGTTCCTGATGTCACTGACATCCTTTTCGGATTATTATGGAGCCTTCGACCGGACCGATCATGAGATCGAGGCCAAGGTAAGACAGTATCTGAAGCTTACAAGGACCAACAAAAACTCTCTTATTTTTATATGATATTTTTATGTTATAAATGTTACAAATATTATTGTCCTCATGCGGGAATTTAACCCGTTTCCTCCGCAATCCGGGCGTCTGCCTATATGCTACTCGGCTAACCAGGAATGGCAGGACGCGGGTTTGATTTCCGTATCAGCACAATAATTTTATGTAACTTTTTGGGGTGGTGCAGTATGTCTGAATGTCATGAATTTATAATGTTATGGATAACAGATCGGGCTAAAATTGTGTATTACTTTATTAAATTAAACTATCAATTTCGACCAATGTCCTATCTTTTAGCTTGAACGTGATGTTTATTTTCTTTATATCAATGGAATGTAATTAATTCATGCCAAACAAATTCACTGTCCTCTAGGTCTCGAACATCCCGCGTTAATTCTATACTGTTCCTTTCAGTTGCTGTTCGTCATTTACATGATAATAGTGGCAATACTGCTGGTGAACATGTTGATCGCCATGATGGGCAACACCTACCAGAAGATAGCGGAGACAAGAAACGAGTGGCAGCGACAGTGGGCCAGGATTGTGCTGGTGGTGGAACGTGGGGTGCCACCCTCGCAGAGGCTGAAGCAACTGCTGGCTTACAGTCAGCCAATGGCCAGTGGGAAGAGAGCGTTGGTCCTGAGAATCAACCAGAAGGTACTGTAGTCTGACAAGTTCGTGCCCGAATTTCCTGCGGTATGAGACGGTGGCCGGGACGGGGCACTCCAGCCTCCGGCCGGTGATGCGGGTAGGAGCGAGTTTTCCCTCCGCCCCGCATCACCCACCCTCGCCAACACCCAGAACGCCCCGTCCCCGCCACCGCCCCTCATACCGCAGGAAGGTCGCGCACGACGACCACGTTGTTTTTACGTAATATCTACTGTACCTTAAATAAATTATGTTTTTATAAAACGTTAAGATTATGATAGAAAAAAAACATGTTTTGAATAATGGAAATCAAAATTTCCGCCCAAATCCGCCAAAACAGCAATGGCATTTTTGTGACGTCACTATAGCGTAAATGTGTGCGTAAATGTAAACGTCACTATAGAAACATGTCAGTTTCTATAGTTTCAAGTGTTTTTGAATGGCAAATAAAATGTTAAAAATATAGTGACGTCACTCGGCGTTTGGCGAAATATGGCGGATTGCTAATTTTGTATTTTTAAAAAATAAATATCAATCACAAGTATCACCTGAGAAAAAGTGATTTTTATCGAATCTAAGGAGATTCGTTATGAATCCTAAATTATTATTAATAATTATTATTTCTTTGTTAGTGCCATAATCCCTGTTACCAATATGATTTTTTTCTGAAACACACAATGTGATCTGTTATACAAGACTTAGCACGGAATGTATTTACACATCTCGAGTGTGTCATTGTTTTGTAAATTTGTCTGTAGTATTTGGCTTTCACTGCTTATGGCGCTCTGCAAATACTTCGTAAGATTTGTGCTAACAAAAGAAATTTGAGATTATCAGCATTATCTTCCGTATTTCTGAAGGTACGCGTTAGTCGTTGGTTCCGTTGCGGAATAAGGTCCGCTCGCCTTGCGTGTTTATCTTTACAATGGTATTCCTATAGACTTGCAAGTTAGATATTTAGTAAATATTTTAGAGAAATATTTAAACGAATCGACATAACTATAGAGCCCACAAATTCTATTGATCCCACCCCACTATGCATTTATTTTTATATGCGAAATCACAACATTATTCAGTAATTCACTACTGGTGAAGGTAGAGATCACTTCTTTCCACTTGCTACGATATCCTTACAAAATTCTTTCGCTTCATCCAATCTCATTAATGTCTTCGTGCATGCCCGTCGGTTTTGGGTATTCTTGACTTGACCCTTCCATTGACTTTCAAGACTTTCAACTTGATTATGAACGATCAGCCTAGGCCTTCCCAGTCTCATTTCACCATTTACTTTTAGTTTTCATAAATTCATTATTTACTGTTAGTTTTCATGAAGTAACATAAAATAAAATAACAATAATTTACAGGACGAAGATAAAGAAGAAATGAAAGAGATACTAGAAATGAAAAGGACACACGATCGCATTGTAGCCAAGCGGAAGCAGAGAGATGCCGAGCTGAAAGGGTTGAAGGGACGCCTCCCACCCGCGCCGCCAATGAGAGATTATCCGTTACGAAAATAGAACACAATGTTTTGAAAACCGCCATTGGCTTAATTTTATTTAAGTTGGTACACGGTATCCGTAAATATCCGAAAAAGCATTAGTAAATAGTAGATGTATACTCTACTATTGACTAATGCTTTTTCGGATATCATATTCATTGCGATATAACAAATTTTTTCATATTTATAGGTCAAATACTTGCGATTTGAGGCTTTCTTTTTTATCGCCTGAGGTAAGATTATAGTTTTATGTCTAGACTAGATGACTAGGAAGTGGGATTTTTCGCGGGTACGCGTAGCGGGCGGAAAAGTCTACTTTATGGTCAGGTGTGACATAATTATTTTACAATTGCGACATAGGTAGCTTTAGAAACACCATTGAAGAGGTAAAGATTATAATTCCTAATAATGGTTGTAAATATGCATAATTTTATTACAGTGGGCAATAAAAACGAATCATTGTTCTTGAACATCTTTTACGACTATTGAGTAAGTTTGTCTAAGAAATTAGAAAACTAAAAAAATGCTTTACACGAATTTTATTTCGCTTCTCTAGGAAATATTGACACTGATGATGACATTTATATAGTAAATTTAAAAGAAAGCACATATTTTAGCAATCAATTAGATATCAATCAATTAATAAGTATGAAACGCGCCTTTGTTTCACGTGAAACATTTTATAAATAAAATAAATAAAAAATAAAATGGGTTTGCATTTGTGATAAAAATGAATTTAAGCGTGATGTGAATTATCTAGAGTGAGCTCCGTCAGAAAATGCCTATTCAGTCTTGATTTAATTATTTATTTATATTTGGGTTTTTTTCCTCAGACACCCAGACTTAGTAAGGAATCTCTATTCTGTAGCTATTCGAGTCATGAAAGAAGAGCAAAAGTATTAAAAACCAAAATAAAAACTTCAGTTTTATGGCACATTTTAAAGTAATGGCCATTGGTCTAAACGGGCGTCAATCATGAAAATATTGTTTTAATAATATTGAATAGTTTTATAGTTTTTGGGAGGGTTCTGATGGGGGGGTTGATAATACTAGGCTGCTGTGTAGGCACTTTAACTGTCAAAGGAGAACCGCAACCGCAAATCAAGCGGTCATTTCCGACTGATGAAGAAGCTGTTGAAAATATTTTCGTCCTAAATTAAATTAAGAAGATCCTTCGAAAGAAGAACAACCACTTTGTATGAAGCTCTGGTACCAATGTGAAAGTAATTGTACAGATATTAAAGGTATATCTTTTTATAGCTTATTACAACAGAAAAGAAGTGACATTGATTTAACTTTAATATCTAGTGGGGTTCATTTACAAATAAGCACTTTAGAAAAAGTACTTTACAGGTTAATTTATCGAATAAACTGTGGCAGGATTATATCTCGAGACTATAAGCCTGATATTTATGGTGGATAACATATGCAATCATCAAAAAATCGGAATCCGTAAAACATAAAACAAGGCAATAATCAATATAAAAACACCGGCATTTTCAAACAACGTAATCACAAACAACCAACGATAGCTGACAACAAAAAATCTCAGATTATTTTGACATACCATTTTTTAAGTCACTATAATAAGACGGCAAAGGAATGTAGTACAAACAGCCATTAATGAAGAAATTAAAAACTCTTATGTTATGCTTTTTATTAGGCCTTAAAATTGTTTTAGTACCCAGGGTAGGCTTAGGGACGACATAAATGTTAGTTTTTTATTTTGTTGGTTTTGATATCCGAGTTTTTGTAAAAGAACTAAATGTTTCGTTTTATGCAACGTCAAGAGTTTCGTTTAACAAAAAACATAAATGGATATTAAAAAACGTTTCCCACTGTTTTCGACTACATTACTTATATCAAAATTATCCTTGGAAAACCCCAAATAAAATGGTATACAATATATAGCTGTACAACTCTGGTTGGCTGGTCTCCTGTCTTAAATCGATTGTCAACCTAAACTTGTTTGTAGTAGTGCACCAAGTCGATTGAGAAAATTTTACATTTTGTGGTAGCCTGATGTGTGCGTGTACATAATACATTTGTATAAAACAAAATACGATGTAACAGAAATAAGCTATCGTTTTTCCACAAGATCGTAACATAATAGGCGGTGGGCGTTGCCGGAAACGATTATGGAAAAACAACTGCTAATATAAATATTCATTGGGTTACCATCGGTACGTCCCAGGCTATGAGAAAGCTTTTCAATGTTTATGGGTGACCAGATAAACCGTTAGTAGCGGATTTCATTAGCTTACAAAACATACGGGCATGATTGATCCACGTGGACGTACTGTTGTAAGTTTATTGCGAATAAAATAAAATACTATGTAGGTAGTTTTTATGCATAAGATTTGCCATCCCGCTGTCAAGTGTTACATTTTCAAAGTTTTCGTTTGATTTACATTATCATTCAAAAAAGGGGTGATTATTTTGCAAAGAAAACATATACTTTAATATGGAAAAAAAAACCACGGATCACTCATAAAAAAAAAAGAATTACCGACTTGTTAAGAAGAAATTTCTACATGAAGTGGAACTGGAAAAGCTGGGTCAGCTATCGTGAAGGACAAATTAATCATGATTAAAAAAGGTTACCTAGGGGGCCTACCGCCTAACTCGATTGATGATGATAACTTTAAAGCGATGCATTTCTTACGGCTATCAACTTAGCTAGCAACCATCTTAAATGTTTAGGCGGTACGGTTTTTTTTCCAAATTCATACAAAATCATTCGGTGATCATTCATTCAAAGCTATCGCTGATAGTTTAGGTACATTTGGTGCGAAATGACAGCATGACGTCATAAACTATAGCTTTTGCTTTAGCAATCGAGTTAGGCGGTAGGCCCCCTGAACACACTTCGCATGATTACCTAATAATGGACGTTGTAAAATTCGGTGGATAACTAAAGAAGGTGTAAATTGTAGCCGAGTGACGGCACCCGGTTTCACTCTTACCTCATTGTTTGCGGCAACCTCTAACTGGGCTACTCAGTCACCTAACACGGCAACATTGACCACCTTTTAATATTTACTCCGCAAATAGGTGCATCGTCTCGTCAAGCCTCAATTTCTTTCATCAGATCCGCAGCTGTTGCGCGATTGACATATCCAAACCAAACAAGATTATCTGTCGGCCATTGAGGCACATGAGTACATAAACCGAACAGAGTAAAAGCTTCCTAAGAAGCCCGTCGCACTAACCCCGAGATTATGCAACTGGCCGTGCGTCAAAAACCGTTTTTTCCAGCTTCGCCACGTGCGCGACAGCGGCCAGTGGTAACGCATACATGCCCCGCGTCCTTGTAGTAGTGCAAAAGTTATTCTCTGTTCCGTTTATTAACTCATGTGATTGAGGGTCATTAGTGGTGTTTACATATTATGTTTTCAAGTGTCGCGTGAATGTGACACCGCAGAAATTAAGAGCCAACACAACAAATTAATTAGACAGAACAAGTTTGTCATAAATATTGTTCGTGAATAGTGCGTAAGGGGGACAGTTTGTGGTAGGTAACACAAATCTTGTCGAAAGATATTGCATTTTGGCCAAAACCTAGAGGAGTACGGATTGGAATGTTGACATTCCAATCACTCACTACGTTCATCGGTCTCTCGTCATGGTCCTGGTCCATGCACCGACCCCAAATAAACTTTCCCAGTTTAGTTTCCAGGGACAAAAGGGGTATGGGCACAAATGTATGGACTCTGGTCTAGGACCCAATAGATATAAGTCATATATCCTTAGAAAGGTATGTACTCATAGAATACGAATTGGTATATGGCGCTTGTCCTGGGGGCCTACCGCCTAACTCGATTGCTAAAGCAAAAGCTATAGTTTATGACGTCATGCTGTCATTTCGCACCAAATGTACCTAAACTATCAGCGATAGCTTTGAACAAATGGTCACCGAATGATTTTGTATGAATTTGGAAGAAAATCTGTACCATCTAAACATTCAAGATTGTTGCTAGCTAAATTGATAGCCATAAGCAATGCATTGTTTTAAAGCTATTATCAGCAATCGAGTTAGCCGGTAGGCCCCCTGATCTGTTGTCCGATCGGAGTACGACGTACTTGTATATTAAATCATTTTGTGATTAAATCTCTAAGTATTTTTGTTATATTCGTCAAATGTCGTTATTCGTCCAATACATTAATTCTATACCTTTCCTTTAGGACTTAAATCATTAAAATCAGTTCAGCCGTTTGACGAATTTAACAAATTAGAGAGTTTGAGACCAATAGATCTCTCCAGTATTATAAGAATAGAATAGAATAAAACTTTATTTGGTACAAATTAATAAAAATTACAGACAAAAATAAATTGAACCTAAAAAAAATGTACCAACAAGGCCTCCGCTCAGTATAAGTTGTGGCAGGTGCCACAACACTGGTTTTCTGGCGGAAACCTTTTCGTGGCAGACACGCGGCGCCGTACAATCAAAACAGACAATACCTACTACATTACAACGCAGGTATTTGACAAAAATCAAGATGCCGACTGTGAGTTGCATACAAAAAACATATTTATAAGAATCGGACAACAAGTCGAAATGTGACCCCATAACAACTTCTTTCCCTCTAGAAAGGGCCTATCCATTGCTATACGATTCAAGTCTATTGGTCAGTAGACCATAATGCCCATACCCCTTTGTTGTTTGTTATAGTTTTTCTATAACAAACTGATACTAGACAGTAAGAACTTCCTGTTCGACTTACTGCCACACTCAGAGACGTCAATTAACGATTATGAGTACTGAATGTCAAAAAATTACAATTCAAAATTAGTCTCTATTCTTGTCAGGTCTTTGGTCTAAATTTAAATTAAAAATTTTGACATTAAGTAAAGTTTTTATGTCTCTGAATGCGGCAGTTAGTGTTCCATATTAAAAAAAATAAGATACAGGTAAGACAGTCAGCATCATTAGTAGATCAACACTTTAGTACAATGATATTTTATAGTAAATAAAACAATAATTTTCACAAAATGGTGGCAATTGTTAATGCTAATGTGCTGTCTCTGGTGTGCTCTTCACCTGCTCAGGGGATTTGTTTTTTTTTGGTGTTCACATCTCATGAGCATGGCTGCAAGGGGATTTCTAAAGGTCTAAAAATCCCCTTAGACAATATTTAAATATTTGTTTTTTTAGGCAAATACAAACAACTTGTTAGATATTAATCAAATGAGGAGTAATCTTGCCTTTGCTTACTGTTTTGCTCTGTCGTTTTCTTCAGGAGCAAGTTTTTTTATGGCGTTGCAGGCAACACAAGGATACTAAACGAAAACGAATTTTTCGAACAGTGAGCAGAAGAGTGAATATCAAAATGGTAACTGGGGAATATCTTTATATAAACCTTGACCCACACGAAACCCAACTTCCGATATATCTGCAAATTACAACAACATCACGTAGCTAGCCACTATTACCTATTACTATGCAATGAGTGCAAAAACATCCTGCTTGAGGTCCTGTCATAATTAGTCTATATTATAGAAAAAAGAGCCTGGGTGAAAATACTTTCTAAGGCGTGCTGGATCCATTCGAAAGTGGTATTTGAATTATGTTATGTTTGTTTTGAACGTTGCAAACCGTTGGCCTCTGTAACGAAATGTCAAACACGCTAATGAGATTCACGGCCACACACACATCAAACACTGAGATAATCCATTGTTTCCAATTTTGCAAACATTAGATTTGCTATACAAATATGGGTTAGGTAACATAACTGGCCTAACATTACTGATTCTTTTTTCAGTATCGCAAGGATCGTAAAGGACATGAATAATGTTTCCCTTACAACAGCGGATACTGGGAACCGAATAAAGTGGCGCCGCATGATCAAGAAATCCCCTTTAAACTGGTCACGTTGTCCTCGCCATTCCCCAAAGAAGAAGGAGAAGAACGCCTACCATGAACAAGAGGGTGGGGTCTATAAATTACCGCGGAAAATGATTATTACAAATTTATAAAAAATAACAGGATCGCTGGGCAAAAGTCACCACAGAGTGGTCACCTCAGGATGGTCAAAGGCATCGAGGTGGATAGAAAGAGGTGGAGAGACGATCTGGAGGCGTACTGCAAGACATGGACGGAATTGGCTCGGGATCGCTCGAGATGGAGGGCTGCGGGGGAGGCCTTTGCCCAGCAGTGGGATCTTATAGGTTAATTAAAAAAAAACAGGGTCTTTTGAAAATGGCGATGCATGTCACCAAGAGAAAGATAATTTTGGACAATTTAACAATAATCGTCACATTTAAAGCCTTTATATACAGTCCCGATTGGAAGAGAACATTGGCACGGAAGAGAATGGAAAAAGAGGACATACTGCGCCGACCCCAAATAGGATGGGATAAGGGCAGGGCGATGATGATGATGATGATGATATACAGTCCCGATTGCTTAGGCACTAACCTTCCCTATGGGAATATAGGAAGAATGGGCCATAACCCACTACGCTACCTGGCCCATTGCGGATTTGTGGATGATATCAACCACTGCAGACTACTTATTTGATACTTTTACGACGCGCGACGACTGTAACAAATATTAAGCAACATTATGAGAACATCGAGATCAAACTTTAAGGTCTATTTTTAAATGATTTATTTTATAAGTTACGTACAGGGTCATTCTACAATAGTTTTGAGTCATCTTATTTCACGAATCCCAAGGATGGTCCGTCGGTGCACATCTACATTATTTCTGTTTGGAATATAGTTTCTAACTAAGTCATCATCAACATCATCACCAGCCTTTTAATGTCCCTACTGCTGGGGCATACGCCTTCCCAATGGATGGAAGAATATAGGGAGAATGGGCCATAATAACCCACCACGCTGGTCCAGTGCGGGTTGGCGGGTAGTATCATTTCTCTTATATTAGAATTAGGAAACCTTTCACATTACTCTTTGTTATTGCGCTACTTCAACATAGAAGCGAACATTATAGTGGATACTTTAATAGGACAAGACGGAACTACTTTGCATACCTATTTATTATACTCTTTTCCGAAATTAAGGTTAGTGAGAACTGTGCGTGACGCAATAAGCTCTTAGAAAGGTTTGCGAAATTCTAACAATATGCGCATTGCGATTAAAACAAAGTACTTCAGCTCATTATGGGTCAGACTTTGACAAATTTAGACGTGCGTCCACGTCGAATAGGTACATTTGACTTCAGCCAAATTTACATGTCAAATTTTACCTATTGTATTGACCCCTTCCTTAAATTAGTTGGTAGTGTTAATCCTCATAAGTTCTGAAATAATTGGTCTTTGGTTCAATGTTAAAGAATATCAGTATAAACCAGAACATACAATGTATACTAAGGCCCTGTTTCACAATCGACAAGCAAGTTCTGAATAGCTTACTTGGCAGATCATTTGACAGTTGTAATATGAAATATATGTCAATTGAACTGCCAAGTAAGCTACTCAGAACTTACTTGTCGATAGTGAAACAGGACCTCAAAGCCGTTATTCATAGCACAATAGAAATTCATGTACATGTTGTGATATAAATATGTTCTTTTCGACTTTTCAGAGAGTACGTGTCCAAAAATGTTTAGATACTGTCGATCTATGAAAATAGGGCCATCTTTTAACCGCAGAATAAAATTATGATGCGATGCCATTAGTAATAGTTAATGGCAAAAATTAAAAGATCGCCTGCCCCCAAAACCATTAAAACTGCGATAAAGACAATTCGGCCAAAAGAGCCATCGGAACTCTTACTCCTGAAACTGTTGAAAGCGAAGCGTGCGGGCCAATTAGACCAATATCTACGCAATGACGTAACAATCGCTCCGCCCCAACTGAAGAGCCTCTGGTACGCTAATAGTGGTGGTCGGTATAAAACTGTACATGCCCGTCCGTGTCTCCACACACAGTCCCACACTCGACCGTAGCCATGAGGAGCGCGGTGAGTACCTAATTCACGCATCCAAAGTGAAATTTGTATACATACCATAGTCGAGTCAATAAAGGCGGCACACAGTTAACTGGTTTTAAAAGTTTCACATTGAACCTCGACAAAATGACGCTAGCACAATAGCTGGATTTGACGCGGGTGCTGTGCTAGTGGTTTTGCAATTTAATGGTTACTAAGTGTAATTGTCAAAAACCTTTAAAATTTCATGGTCATTAACGTTATTTGATTACGGTTATTGGGATAATTAACACGAACCCTTTTGTTGGTACCTATTTAGTAATGTTGGTATTTAATAATTATGAATTTAAAGAAATTATTTATTTGCATCAAATTTGTACCAACACCACTTCTTGTGCTCAATTTCTATTTATTTATAACAGTGCTCAATTTCTATTTATTTATAAGATTTAAATTAAGCGTTAAAACATTTTATTAAGATGAAATTGTCTTTGATTACAGATAGCAATTTTATCACTGGTCGGCGCGATAGTCGCGGAGGCACCCTATCACTTACCGCGACCGGCGGCGCACGCTCCCGCCTTCAACTACCAGGCGCCGGCGCCGCTTCCAGTCCTCCGGCCGCAGCCCCCACCTGTTCACCATCATCATCACCATCACCCCGCGCCTCAGCCCAACTTCGTGCAAGGGTCCGGCTACCACTACCAGCAGCCCAGTATCCAGCCGGCATATGTGCAGCCCCAGCCTCAATACCAACCGGCGCAGCTGCCCAGATACCAGCCACAACCCCAACCACTGCCCACTTACTACGCCCCGGCGCCGGCACCGATCCCAGCGCCACAACCCGCTCCCCAAGTGATCAACTACCCGAGCACTTCATACGGCGTCCCCCAGGCACCAATTTCTCGTCCAATTGTCTCTCAGCCACTACCCAATTACGTACCAGTCCAACAACAAATCAGCTACGTTCAACCTCAGCCACAACCAGCCCCGGCCCCGATAAATTACTACCAAAACCAACAGTACTCGGGATACGCCTACTCTCAGCCAGCAACGCAATCGGTGCAGGCCAGCTTCCCCCAACAATCACAGTTCCAAAGCACCGGGGTGTCCAGCTACCAGGCTGACTCCAACTTGTATAATAATGCGCAGGCGCAAACACATAGCGAAGCTCTAGATTCGCTTGTGGTCAGCCATGTCCAGAACATAATAAAAGATAACGAACATTCAACCGCCAAAGAAGCAGGATACTTGTCTCTAGTTTCGGGAGTGTCTTTGGAAAACGTTAAGCCTAGTGTGGAGATTTCTTCTTTTGTCCACTCGGCTCCCATTAACTCAGGGGTGTCTTCGTCAGTTTCCACGTCGTCTGACGCCATCACTGTGTCGGCACCTTCTTCTGACTACGGTCTGCCCACCATAACAGCCAATAGCCAATCAAGCCAAGGCCTCTTACCCGCAGCCAAGCCAGTCTCGACCTACGGCGTGCCCAATTAACGACTTATTGTATTGTAAGCGAATGATTGTAAATAGCTTTTTGTAAGGTTCGTATAAATAAAATACTGTTTTTATACTCATCTAGGAATAAATAAAAAATATTTTTGATAAGTACAAATTTCAATGCAACTATAGGTATTTTATTATTTCCGCTACTTCTCAATTTCAAAACTGATCACTTTTAAGTGCGGGCATATTCTTCTTTTAATTTGTCTGCGTCAACGATTTTCACAAAGAAGGGACGGTTACGGATACCAGCGCTCTCCTAAAATAGAAATATTAATTAATGTTTCTATGAGGTTCACTGGTACTCAAAGTTCAATATCTTTTTTTTAATTTGACTATTACCCATCATATCATAATACATTAGATTTCATTAGATTTAAGTTTTCAATCGCTCACCAAGCTTATAGGATTATCATTAGTTTGAGCAGCATATTCTTTAGTACACTTCACGAAGGTTTGCTTTTTATCAGGCAATGTGCTCAATTCATTTTCCATTTTTGTCAAAGGGAAGTTGACACAACATCCTGATGATTGTTTAGAGCTCTAAAATTAAAAATTCATTATCATAGAGTCTCAATATTTAAAGATGTTAACTTGTGTAATGAATATAGCTACTGGGAAGAACAGTAACGTGCCTTCCGAAGCACAGAGAGAGCACTTGAGTTATTATAATAGGTAGTTTCAGATGGCATTATATTTACAATATTTACATAAACTATGTATTTGTTCAAGTTAAATACTAACAACAACACCAAACACCTAAATATATGCTAAGCTTATACCGACCCGATGCGTTGAAACTGATATATCCCACGGTTTAGTGTCGCAGCCCATAGTACAGCATCCCACGTCGAATTTTTCAGACACACTAACATCACCTTCATCGGAACACTGACAAGAGATGCCTGTTACTACATTGCTCTTGGTCGCATTAAGTTTTGATTTCTGTTCCTTCTTCACATTTTGACATTTCATCTGAAATATGGTTGGGGAAAAAGTCTTTTCGCATTATAGTATGTATAAACTTGTAATAAAATCTCTTTGGCTATACTATTTGTATCTGGCTGGTTTTGGTATCATTAAAAGTTTAAATTTTAAAGAACATAATTCCAAATTCAAATTAGGAAAATGTGTGATTTTCATTTGTTTTTCGTACCGCCAAGATGAGTGAATCTAATGAAGAAATTCGATACATTTTAAAATTTTACTACAAAAAAGGCAAAAATGCAACGCAAGCCGCGAAAAAATTTTGCGATGTTTATGGACCTAGTGCAGTGTCTGTGAGAGTAGCACAAATTTGGTTTAAGCGTTTTCAATCCGGAAATTTTGATGTCAAAGATGCACGTCGCTCTGGTCGCCCTATTACAGATAAAATGGATGCCATTTTTGAAAAAGTGGAGCAAGATCGGCATGTCAGTAGTTACGACGTAGCTGAAGAACTGGGAATTAACCACAAAACAGTTTTGGCGCATTTGAAAAAAACTGGGTACACAAAAAAGCTCGACATTTGGGTACCTCACGAGCTCAACCTAATGAACCGTGTACTCATTTGTGATTCTTTATTACGACGTAATGAAACCGAACCATTTTTGAAGAAGCTGATAACTGGTGATGAAAAGTGGATCACGTACGACAAGAACGTGCGAAAAAGGTCGTGGTCAAAGGCCGGTCAGGCTTCACAGACTGTGGCGAAACCCGGGTTAACTCGCAACAAGGTGATCCTGTGTGTGTGGTGGGATTGGAAGGGCATTATTCATTATGAGCTGTTACCACCAGGCAGGACCATCGATTCTGAACTCTACTGCGAACAACTGATGAGATTAAAGCAAGAAGTTGAGAGAAAGCGGCCGGAATTAATCAACAGAAGGGGTGTGGTTTTTCATCATGATAACGCTAGACCTCACACATCTTTAGCCACTCAGCAAAAATTAAGAGAGTTTGGCTGGGAGGTGTTAATGCATCCGCCGTATAGTCCTGACCTTGCACCTTCAGATTTCCACCTGTTTCGGTCTCTTCAGAATTCTTTAGGCAGTGTCAGGTTAACATCACAAGAGGACTGCCAAAACCACTTGTCGCGGTATTTTGACCAGAAGTCCCAAAATTTCTATAGCAATGGGATCATGTCCCTACCTACAAGATGGCAAAAAGTTATCGAACAAAATGGTACCTACCTACATACTTTAGTTAAATGTAAATAAACTATATTAAAAAATGTTTTGAATTTTCTTAAAAAATGCGAAGAAACTTTTTCCCCAACCTATTATATTAAATGAAAATTGTCGGCTTTGTACACATTTTTTTACACAATCTAGCCATTTGGACTTCCTATCGGATTTACACAGCAACGATGACGAGGAATTGTAAGTTTTTAATAGCGTTTGGTTAGTGGTTATAGTAATTTATCTAAAATCCTACTCTTTAGTTTACTTACTCTAGTAATACACTCAGTAATACTCTTACTGCCGCACTCAGAGTCGTTCATTAAATTAGTGATAATGGGTATTTTACAAATTATCATTAAAACATCTAATTGACCGTTCCTCTCAGAGTCGAAAATAATTGATTGATTAGTTATGTGACAATTTTAAGTCAGGTTAGTGCAGTGCGTGTGTAATCCAGTGTTATCGGTAAGTGCGGAATTGCCACATGCAAAAAGCCATTAAACAATATTATTAGTTACACTAGTTTTTATATCACAAAAGTATTTTTTTCCATAAGAATTAGTTACTAATATCTATTTAATATAATATTTACGTAAAAATCCATAATAATAATTTAATTTAATCAAACTTGAACGGTAAATGCTATGACTTTTTAGATTTGGCCACACCGGACCAAAAGTCATTTATTATAAAATTAAAAAGTCAATGTCAACAACAAACAAGATATAGGTACCTTAAATAATTCCATGGAAATACCAAACAAAAACATATAAATATCAAATTATTTATTTTGTGATCAAAATTTATCAAATAGATATTAAGCTACTGCAAGTGGAGTCAGCCTGGGAAATCATTAACATACAAAAGTCTCAGCGGCACACTCAATATTGGCAAAATCATATAGGAAACGCCATAGAAAAAAGAAGAAAAAGCCACACGAACCCTATCTTCATTGAAATAATTGATTAGTACTGTGATTGTCTTGGTAAGTATTGATGATTTCTTTGTTACATGCATGGGGTTCGATAGTTCCAGGAGTGGAATGACTGAGGAATTTAATTGTAATGCATATGTGCACAGTAATTAGTATTTTCTTATATTGTTTTGTGCTTAGATTATAGAATTATCCTGTATTAAAAAGTATCTAATATTTCTTTGCAATTTGCAGTGTGATACAATAACACCATAACCTGTAAAACTACAGAGCTAGGGAGTTAATCTGGAAGTGGTCCATAAAATCCACCACTTTCCCCACTGCAAGGAGCTATCCATAAGCAGTAGAGGAGGTAACATTTTTTTTCCACTAATTAAACTTATGAAAGTATAACAATTTATATAAATTATCTGGAATCTATATGTAACCTATTCTTATTATCTTTAATAATTATTATTCAGGCTGCACCTTCAATTATATGTGAAGTGCAGAACCCATTTGATAATGATGGTATTGCGCTGTTCATATAGACAATAATCAAAATAAAACAGTATAAAATATTTGGGACAATGAGTTTGACCTAGACTTTGCTATGGTTACCTATTATATTTCATAAGGTTTTATATAAAATGGCCACTTGTTTAAAAACTTGTTAATATGAATCAAGTTGTTTTTATGTTTCTTTAAGGAAAATTGTAAAACTTGGTGCAACTGGCTATTAATGTATATAGTTCAATCATAACATGCAATTAGAAAAATGATTTAAATTAATGATATTATACTTATCTTTTTATCAGATCACATAGATATATTATCAAACAAATCTAAAGACAATTACACACCAAGTCAATTTTGAATAAATATTTTATTACCCGGAGATTCAAGTTAAAAAGAAATGTTCTGCTGAAATGGAGGAAGAGAGGAGTAAAACTCTTTTGGAAATTTTCAAATTACAGTTCAAGGAATTAAAAAGAAATTGGAACTCAAAATAAAATATTTCTTTTAAATCTACTAGTTTTATTCAAAAAACAAAATAAACCCCACGCAATGAAAATGAATTAGCAGAAAAATAAAGAGATTAGGGTTATAAAAGAATTTCACTATATTATTTTAATTTTACAATTATTAGTTATATTTATTGTGACATTGCTTGATTAAATTTTGCTTTATTCTGTTTGTGTCCTCGTTGGTAAAAGGCAATTTTACAAAGTCTTTCATTGTTCTTGCTTGGATAGACACTTTTTAACAATTTGTGATACTGACTGTTGACCTAATATTTATCCATATTCCATCACATCACTACCTAGTTTCTGAAATAAATATATAGACAATGACAGATATTGAAAGTACATGCATACATACATAAATCATGCCTATATCCCGAAAGGGTAGGCAAAGGTGAATTAAACACCCACTATTCGCCAATTAAGTTGGTCCCGTGTAATACGTGGCGAGCCTATAGCCATCTATCGAGCACGTAAATCGCAGTATATTGCTAGGTTGTAGAGGATTGCTGCTACCCATTACTCATCGCTGTTTACCTTCAGTTGTCTTGTACGACACCCACGGGAGAAATGGGGATGGTAACAATTATATTCTGCTCTGTCTGAATGTAAAGTAATATTTAACTAACCTGAAAAATCCCAGTTGCTAAATACCGCAATGTTATTACTTCAGGGGCATTGGCAAGCCTGTCCTGTTTCGGTGCTTTTTAAATCAGGTTCCAAACTTGGGAGTAAAGTATTATTTACTGCCTGGAGTGTAAATCTGTACCTTGCATGAAATTCAAACACATAGTGAAAGTATCAGAATAGTCGCGTAAATAGAATCTAGGTTGTGATTGTCTGAACCTTCTTACGTAATCTGTAAACTCCACAACGTAATTTATTTAAATTATTATTGAAAATATCACTATGAATGCACTGAAATATAATTACAAGTTTTACAACAAAAGATAACCCTACTTTTGAAATGTCAAATAGACGTCACATAAGACCTAAGTAAGGGTCATCGGTTACTCAAAATTTAAGTTTCATTAGCGTCACTATTGACCCATTATCTGACTCTGAGAGGGAATTTTATTTTAAGTTTACTTAAATGTCATTTAATGATCATTAAGTCGACTCTGAGTGCGGCAGTTACTGTAATACTGTTCGCTTAGTTTACTTAAGCGAACAGTATTACAGTAACTGCCGCACTCAGAGTCGTTCATTAAATTAGTGATAATGGGTATTTTACAAATTATCATTAAAACATCTAATTGACCGTTCCTCTCAGAGTCGAAAATAATTGATTGATTAGTTATGTGACAATTTTAAGTCAGGTTAGTGCAGTGCGTGTGTAATCCAGTGTTATCGGTAAGTGCGGAATTGCCGCATGCAAAAAGCCATTAAACAATATTATTAGTTACACTAGTTTTTATATCACAAAAGTATTGTTTTCCATAAGAATTAGTTACTAATATCTATTTAATATAATATTTACGTAAAAATCCATAATATTAATTTAATTTAATCAAACTAGAACGGTAAATGCCATGACTTTTTAGATTTGGCCACACCGGACCAAAAGTCATATAATATAAAATTAAAAAGTCAATGTCAACAAACAAGAAATAGGTACCCCAAATAATTCCATGGAAATACCAAACAAAAACATATCAATATCAAATTATTTATTTTGTGATCAAAATTGATCAAATAGATATTAAGCTACTGCAAGTGGAGTTAGCCTGGGAAATCATTAACATACAAAAGTCTCAGCGGCACACTCAATATTGGCGAGTATAGGAAACGCCATAGAAAAAAGAACAAAAAGCCATACGAACCCTATCTTCATTCAAATAATTGATTAGTACTGTGATTGTCTTGGTAAGTATTGATGATTTCTTTGTTACATGCATGGGGTTCGATAGTTCCGGGAGTGGAATGACTGAGGAATTTAATTGTAATGCATATGTGCACAGTAATTAGTATTTTCTTATATTGTTTTGTGCTTAGATTATAGAATTATACTGCATTAAAAAGTATCTAATATTTGAAATAAAACAACTTTTACGGATAAGACTCGCGTATAATTTGATGTTTGGCATATTAATTATTTAACCCGACGTTTCGATCACTTTACAGTGGCCGTGGTCCCCCCGTCCCCCCGTGACCACGGCCACTGTAAAGTGATCGAAACGTCGGGTTAAATAATTAATATGCCAAACATCAAATTATACGCGAGTCTTATCCGTAAAAGTTGTTTTATTTCAAATGTGTAGTGCTCGTGCAAATATAAGAAAACATTATATCTAATATTTCTTTGCAATTTGCAGTGTGATACAATAACACCATAACCTGTAAAACTACAGAGCTAGGGAGTTAATCTGGAAGTGGTCCATAAAATCCACCACTTTCCCCACTGCAAGGAGCTATCCATGAGCAGTAGAGGAGGTAACATTTATTTTCCACTAATTAAACTTATGAAAGTATAACAATTTATATAAATTATCTGTAATCTATATGTAACCTTTTCTTATTATCTTTAATAATTATTATTCAGGCTGCACCTTCAATTATATGTGAAGTGCAGAACCCATTTGATAATGATGGTATTGCGCTGTCCATATAGACAATAATCAAAATAAACAGTATAAAATATTTGGGACAATGAGTTTGACCTAGACTTTGCTATGGGTACCTATTATATTTCATAAGGTTTTATATAAAATGGCCACTTGTTTAAAAACTTGTTAATATGAATCAAGTTGTTTTTATGTTACTTTAAGGAAAATTGTAAAACTTGGTGCAACTGGCTATTAATGTATATAGTTCAATCATAACATGCAATTAGAAAAATGATTTAAATTAATGATATTATACTTATCTTTTTTTCAGATCACATAGATATATTATCAAACAAATCTAAAGACTGACAATTACACACCGAGTCAATTTTGAATAAATATTTTATTACCCGGAGATTCAAGTTAAAAAGAAATGTGCTGCTGAAATGGAGGAAGAGAGGAGTAAAACTCTTTTGGAAATTTTCAAACTACAGTTCAAGGAATTAAAAAAGAAATTGGAACTCAAAATAAAATATTTCTTTTAAATCTACTAGTTTTATTCAAACAACAAAATAAACCCCACGCAATGAAAATGAATTAGCAGAAAAATAAAGAGATTAGGGTTATAAAAGAATTTCACTATATTATTTTAATTTTACAATTATTAGTTATATTTATTGTGACATTGCTTGATTAAATTTTGCTTTATTCTGTTTGTGTCCTTGTCGGTAAAAGGCAATTTTACAAAGTCTTTCATTGTTCTTGCTTGGATAGACACTTTGGTGACAATTTGTGATACTGACTGTTGACCTAATATTTATCCATATTCCATCACATCACCACCTAGTTTCTGAAATAAATATATAGACAATGACAGATATTGAAAGTACATGCATACATACATAAATCATGCCTATATCCCGAAAGGGTAGGCAAAGGTGAATTAAACACCCACTATTCGCCAATTAAGTTGGTCCCGTGTAATACGTGGCGAGCCTATTGCCATCTATCGAGCACGTAAATCGCAGTATATTGCTAGGTTGTAGAGGATTGCTGCTACCCATTACTCATCGCTGTTTACCTTCAGTTGTCTTGTACGACACCCACGGGAGAAATGGGGATGGTAACAATTATATTCTGCTCTGTCTGAATGTAAAGTAATATTTAACTAACCTGAAAAATCCCAGTTGCTAAATACCGCAATGTTATTACTTCAGGGGCATTGGCAAGCCTGTCCTGTTTCGGTGCTTTTTAAATCAGGTTCCAAACTTGGGAGTAAAGTATTATTTACTGCCTGGAGTGTAAATCTGTACCTTGCATGAAATTCAAGCACATAGTGAAAGTATCAGAATAGTCGCGTAAATAGAATCTAGGTTGTGATTGTCTGAACCTTCTTACGTAATCTGTAAACTCCACAAAATCCACAACGTAATTTATTATAAATTATTATTCAAAATATCACTATGAATGCACTGAAATATAATTACAAGTATTACAACAAAAGATAACCCTACTTTTGAAATGTCAAATAGACGTCACATAAGACCTAAGTAAGGGTCATCGGTTACTCAAAATTTAAGTTTCATTAGCGTCACTATTGACCCATTATCTGACTCTGAGAGGGAATTTTATTTAAAGTTTACTTAAATGTCATTTAATGATCATTAAGTCGACTCTGAGTGCGGCAGTTAGAGTATTACTGATAAATGCTCGAGCTTTAGCTTTATCAAACTTGAGACATATTTTATCTTGACAAAAACGCCAGGATAAATAGTAATTCATACGTAGAGATATAGGTACATTATTGTTTACACATTGTACACACGTTTTAGAAACATACCTGTATAATATTTTAAAACTTGCATTCAGTTAAAACTAACAAACATAATTAGCATGCATTAGCATTTCTCTAAACGCGGGAAGGAGTGGAACTTTGGGAAATTTTGGCTGCTAAGCCGCTTATGTAACTGGTACTGTGAGAGGCAAAGAAGCTTCTTAAGATTTCCACCTTGTTTAGTCACAGTTAAAATTCAATTTTGTTTGGAAATTGTTTCGTGCGTTGTATATCACTGCGAACGCCTATTGTATTATTAACACCTCGGTGACGAGTCAGGTGTAAACCAGTATGATATTCATGTTTTGGGTGTGGCCAAGACTATCTTTGTTTCTTCTGTAGTTTTTCGCAACAGGAAAGCTTTGGACCTAACGGATTCTTCAGCAGCAATATTTATATTATATAAATTCTAATTAGATGCATCCAGACTATAAATTTTTCGAACGTTTCCTAACCACAATATTCTTTGTTCTAATTAGATGAAATACACATCCATTAGTTACTTAGTTAGGTATACCTACCAGACAGAAAAATGCAAACCCCACTCTGATTTATATTTTAATATGTTATCAATATATTTTTCCATCTCCTTTACTTACCTGGCTTTTATCTATGGGTTTATTATATTTAGCCATTGTTTTTGCTGTTTCTGAATGTTGACTATCCGTTAGTTTCAATTCCCCTCTGCTAATTTGTGTTTCAGTATTGATAGTAACTATTTTCACTTCAGGGCATTGACACCAAACATCTTTTATTAGAACCTTTTTAGGTTCTGTCGCATTCATATCCGGGATTGCTATTTCGTCCGATTTTTTTGACGATGTTTTGTCTTCATTGTTTTTGCATAAATCACTGACCCAAGCCCGATCTTTTTCAAAGTTTTTATCGGAAATGCGAGACTTCATAGCCGTTCTCTTCGAGGCGGAGCTTTCGGATATCAAAGCTGAGACCCTCGATCTGGTACTTAGAGATTTTCTGAAACATTATCGATTATTACGTACACATATTTAAGTCACGGCTACGTATATCACAGATGGAGCAAGCAAAAGTAAACGTTAACGACTATCCATATTGGCTAGCTTATATTAGTTTTGTATTTGTAAAAGAGCGCCTTTCTACAAGTCCTTTAATTTCATATTTAGATGGGAGTTCAGGAATGCTGATAACTGTTCTTATTATATATAGAAGAGGTCACAATTGTATTTCACTCTGCCGTTACCATACAGCATACCACACAACTCGATTTTTTTTGTTTCGATGTTTCGGCGCTGTTTGCGTCACTGCGACCTATGGAGATCTATTCTGACAAGTGTGTGGATTGTCCAAGTAAGTCTTATTAATTAGGGTCTTACATGAACTCCGTTGCTGGCTGGCTAGCTGGGCACTGTAAAACACACATACAACACGACAATATTAAATAATTTCAATTTATTGGCCGACTTACAGATCACAGCATTCGGATCCGGCTCGACTTAAATCTTTCGGTTTCAAAATATATTCCAGGCTTTGCGACCGTCTGAAAATGTAATTCCGTTTTAGTGGAAAATCCATTACTTATATAAAAATGTATGTATAACTCCGTCAATAAACAAACGGCGGTTAAATGCCAATATAAACGAAAGATTTAAAGATTTAAGGTAGTCAAATAGTTACCGAGTATATACATTTTCGTATATTTTCTCAATTTCAGTGTCACGTATCTTACTTTTTTTGACTTTACGCTGTTTCTTTTTCCTAGGGCTAAAATCATAAGCAATTAAAAAGTGTTGTATAAAATAACAAAATCTACAAAATATTGATGCAAAATTGGTGTGGTATTTGTCGGGTTTTCTTTATTTATGTCGTATTTATTTACTTACATTAGGTTTGTATGTTTATAAGAACTCATCAACAGACCGAATGTAAGCCACGAAATTAATATGCTGGCTTACCTTTGAAAATGACCACTACTCAATAAGACTATATTCCCGACCTATTTAATTTTATATAACTAGTATGTTATTAGCAACTTCTGGTTTTGTCTATAAAATAGACAGCCCTTAAAGGTAACTAATGTTGTAAAGTCGCTTTCGAAATGTATTGTCTGTTCATTATAATAGTCTGTACATACTTGAGTTTGCTGTTAGAATTTGAATTACAAAAACCTTATTTGTCTTCTAAAGTTTCAGGCTGAATTGTGAAAATCTGCATTAGCGAAACTGGACTTTAGCAACAGATAAATTCCCAACAACTGAATTAACTAATCCAATCAAAACTAGTTTAAGCGTTCCAACTGTCTAGGTACGATTCTTCGATATTATGATATTATCTCGAGTCCTCCATGTTTCGGGAGGTATATTAAAGCAAAGAAAATATCAGAATTATTTCGAAATTTATGTAATGTTCAAATAATAATAGCCACACTAAGGCATCAGTCCCGGCTACACAGCGTGGTGGGTTATGTATGGCCCATTCTCCCTTCCGCAATAGGAAAGGTCGGTGCCTGTGGGAGCGCTTTTCCTTTAATGTCAGAAGTGGACGACACTTAAGGCGATGAATTAGTTTTGATTAACACTTTCAATTTTATTACATACACATACATACATAAAGACGTTTCGCTAATTATGTTAGGTTTCGTGTAATAGGGGCCAGCCTATTGCTATCGGTCGGGCACGTAATTCGCAGTACATTGCTAGGTGGTATAAGAGGAACGCTGCTGGCCATTACTCATCGCAGTCTTTACATGGCAACAAAGGGTGTCGACTTGTACGTCACCCGCGGGAGAGATTGGTGTGGTGACAATTGTATTCTGCTCTGCCGTCACCACACGGCATCTAATTTTATCGTTACCTTATATTCACGTTAACTGCGCCAAAAGGAGGCTTCGGACAGGCTGGACAACAATCTTCACTTTGTCCGAATTCGATAAATTCGTCATACTTCTTGTCGAGCCACGACGCAAAACTTGACAAGTCACCTTTTCTTGGTGATTGCGCCGCAGGCGGCAGATGTTCCTAGGTATAAACATGCAGCTGCTTGCTTTAAAGAAACGATAAACAAATATTTTACACTCACACCTATCATCTAGCCCAAAGTTAGTATAGCAAAAGCACTTGTGTATTGACGGACAATTTTAATGAAAGTTAATTTAATTGAAATTGATATAACATAAACTAATATTATAAACAACCACGACTCGACATTAAATGCCATTGACTGGGAACTTTAATCGCAGTAATTTCCTAAACGGTGCACCAGAAATGCTTTAACAATAAAAATAATATAACTGGTCTCGTTATATTATTTTTATTGTTATACTATGTAAATTGCAATGAGTTGTTGTTCCTTCCTTGGTTATTGTTTCAACTAGGTACTCACTATAGTGCTTCTAGGTACACAAAACTGTGAATTTGCAACGCTGAAAACTGCAACGTGAATTTCTGCGAAGCGATTTGGTGCGGCAATTATAAGATACAGGAAAAAGAAACAAAGCAGTATGAAATTGAAGAAATGCGCGATTCAAAACAATTTGCAAGTTCTTGCGATGCGTCGTGCGAGCTCGTAGGTTTTTATGATGCGACGTCGCATCACAGTTTGGTCCCATCATCATCATCATCACCAGCCCTTTAATGTCCCCACTGCTGGGGCACGGGCCTTCCCTATGGATGGAAGAATATAGGGAGATTGGGCCGTAACCCACCACGCTGGCCCAGTGCGGGTTGGTGGGTATTAACGACTGCAGATGCAGCCGGGACCACCGGCTTAACGTGCCTTCCGAAGCACGGAGGAACTCCAAATCATAAATTTTTGGTCACCCATCCAATGACCGGCCTTAGCGAACATTGCTTAATTTACGCAATCGTAGGCCAAGCGCGTAGTGCCACTGCGCTAGCGAGCTCCTCCTTTGGTCCCATACTCTTTCGTTATACAAAGCCCATCATGCTTTGTGTAACGAAAGAGTATTGTACAAATTACCTGTGTGTACCAACGGAACGCCTTTACGAAGCAATTCGGATTAGTCTTTTTGAATTCTTTGCTTCGTCCGGTACACGGACCCGGTTGCTGGAAAAGATGTAGAGAAATTAATTTATCTCATAAAATATGGCGGAGAGTTTAAAAATTTTCTGTGAACTCGCTACCATTAAATTGCACAATGTAAATCTAAACTTTCTTAAAAGATTTTAGTCGCCTTGTAGTAAGAAATCCTCGGGAGAGTGTGGGAGTGGTAACATTTGAATTTTTTATTAACATAATATTTTATTTTAATCAAAAAGGAAGGGAGGGCTGAGTATATATGAGAGGAATTTTCAAAGACAAAGAAGATAAGAGGGAATCGTTTGGTTTGGTATGGACGGATACGAGAAGAGATGAAATACTTACCATACATACATAAAACACGCCTTTATTCCCGAAGGGGTAGGCAGGGGTGAACCTTTTGCAATTCGGGCACGAAAGAGTCAGTACATTGCAAGGTGTATAAGAGGAATGCGGATGCCCATCATTCATTTCTGTCTTATCCCTTAGTCGCCTTGTACGACACCCGCGGGAGAGATTTGGGGTTCGCGGGAGAGACGAAATGCATGAGGTCAAAAGAGTGATGAACAGAAGAGAGTGATAAAGAGTGATGAAGATTGAGGGATAAAGAGGAAGGATAGGTTATAAACACTCACCACTTGCGCATAGTATACAAGAGGTTGTCTCAAAGTCTGATAAACAGGAGCTCTCAAATAAGCATCTCTGAATCTCGCTTTCGGGAAACACTCGCCGCACAAGCATTCACTGGATGATGTTGAGGACATGAGATATATTTAAATGTTAAATTTAGTCAAAGTAAAAATTGCAAACGGGTTTACGGCGTCATGATACATTGTACTCTTTGACATGATATATAGTTTCGTAGGTTATATAAACAACCCACATACAAGATGACATTGACAGTCTGTTTTTAGGTAGGTAATGCAGCCTTCTTGGAGGTATGAATTGTTGTTATAAAGGTCAATCAGCTTGAGTCAAGCATGTAGATTTTAGCTTTCTTCAAGCATTTTGGTCGTCTACAACACTTGCTTAATACTTGAGTCAAGCATTTAAGAGTATTTTTATGTCTCTTTGATTTGATTGACCTAGCAACAGAACAAAACATAAAATCAACGTGCTTACTCAAGCTGATGGGGTTCCGAGACGAGAGCCAGCTCCCCGAGTGGTCTATTATTTCTGCATGCAGCTAAATTTTTTCAAGAAACAATATTCTGTTTTTGGTTGAAATCGTACATACATAAATCAGCCTATTCGCCAATTATGTTAGGTCTCACGTAATAAGTGGCGAGTCTATTGCCTTCTATCAGGCACATAAGTAGAAGTATTTTGCTAGGTCGTATAACAGGCACATACAGCAAGAGGCCCGGTCAGTCCGCTGTTCTGTTTAATTTCTTCTGAATCTTCTGATACAATGATATGAATGTTTACACATAACTGAGGTAACTGAGGCAATTCTCTTAATATTTTACTTATTTTAAATTCATTAAAAAACATTGACACTTGTTTGCATGCGAAAGACACTTGTTTTTCGCATGTCCTACTTGATAATGTTTGACAAAATATAGTTAGAACAATTAAGGAAGTTCGAGAGAAGAAAATGTTGTGTAATTTCATAATAATAATTAGTTTTTTAGCCAAAAATGTTTTCGGATATAGCAATCATTTGTATTCTATTACGAACACGAGCAATGGGGAATTTGGTATGTATTTTGGGGACCAATAAAGTGACACGCCACGCTGTTCAATAAATCAGTATGGTAGCTTCCAAACTCTGCAAATATTTGTGATATTTTACAGTAGGTATTTTACTTAGAGAAGCTCGCTAGCGCGCTTGGCCTGCGATTGTGTAAAAAAGCAGTGTTCGCTAAGGCTGGACATCAGATCGGTAACCAAAAATTTATTATCTCGAGTTCCTTTGTGCTTCGGAAGGTACGTTAAGCCGTTGGTCCCGACTGCATCTGTAGTTGTTAATACCCACCAACCCGTACTAGGCAAGCGTGGTGGGTTGTGGCCCATTCTCCCCAATTCTTCCACCTATAGGGAAGGCCCGTGTCCCAACAGTGGGGAGATAAAAAAGCTGGTGATGATGATTTTACTTATATGCCAAAATTATCAGGTAATTTGGAATGTTGAATGTCCGTAAGGACCTTTAGTTAACAGACTTTCAGTAAATTTTCATCGTCATCATCCCGTAATGTCAAAATTGCACACATGAAAGAGTACAGGGAGAGTGGGTAACGCGGACCGTTTGCAGGTTGTGCATATATTATTATTAATGTACCCACTGGATATCTAACCAAGACCAATGTCCTTATATTTTTTAAAGCGCGGAGTGGCTGACATGGTGCACATCATGTCAGCCACTACGTATGCGAGGTTCTCATACTCTTTCCCTTACTTTACTACTACAAGTGACAATTCAAATCCTGGTAAATGTTTATGTGATAATTTTTAGCTAAATTTATAATAAATATTATATTATTATAAATAATTATTTTGAACATTTGTCCGGCATAAAGTATCCAATAACTTGTAGTATGCTCTTTACTTTGGGGTAGAATTTAGATGATAATTTAGAGTGAAAATAAAACTTATTTATTTCAGTTTCTTAGTGTCTCTCAGGGTCAATTTGGTTGCAGACACGCACTGCGGTAGTCTGAAACTGACTTTGAAAGAGGTCAAAGCTAAAATTAATGACGTCAAAAAGAAGACTGATCATCGTGTTCCAATGGGTTATGCTTTAGATTCTGGCGATGAGGAAGTTACTTTTCAGACCATCAGTACTACCGATCGTGAGGAGATAGGTTACGAACTTCATATCTAGTTGAATCTAGTATAGTCTAGTATAATTATTATACTTTATCTAACGATATTCGTCATCGAATCTTCTTATTCCTGTCTCTGTTTGAGTAGATGTGACTAATGGCGCCAGAGCATGTTTTCGATATCAAATCGTTTCGTCTAATTATTATTATATAAACTCTTTACTTGATATTGTTTCAAAATATAAATGTTATAAGTAAATCTATTAATTTTCTGAGTTCTATTTAATCTTAACCGTAAAATATTTACAGATCCCTTGCTAATTTACCAAAATATGAGACAAAATATTTTACACAATAATAAAATAAAAGGTAAAAATGTTCACTAATGTTTTCGATATCAATCACATAATTATTTTAAACAGTCTAAAGATATATTTTCAGCCGCTGATGTAAAATCTGAAGATAATAGCCGTGTCATTATAAGGATGCATTTTAATGATTCCGTTGATTACGATGAAAATAAGGAATACGTTGATGACCCTTTAGCTCACTTTCCAAGCGGAAGCGTCATGCAGTAAGTTTGAATGTTATTATATTTGGACATGAATTCACGTTTTAAGCATTTTGTTTATGTTGGTTGTCTGATATGTAATATATTATGTAATCGTAATATATGTAATATTATATTAATATGTAATAAGGACTTGGTCGGCTACCCACGACCGTCACCAGATTGTCGGTCAACCCTGGCCTACCGATTCACCCCCGAATACAGAAACGCTACTCAAAGTTTGAGTCCTTGTTAAATTGTAAGTATTGTCAAAATTAACGTTTTTCCATACAAATTCTGACAGGTATTGCCCACTTAACTTTTTAAGCAGTGCAACATTTGAGTAGCGTTTCTGTATTTGGGGGTCTGCCTCTAAGTGCGCGGGCTCCATTCGAGTACCTTTCCACCCCAACGGCGGTCAGTCCTCCTCGTGTAGGTGACCTTAGTTTTCCTGTAGATCTGTTTGAATGTCTTTGAGCCTTGTCCTTATTAGCCAACACCCAAACCGAGTACAATTTGTACGCCCCTGGGGATCGAACTCGGGACCTCGGGATCTTAATTCCGGTGGGCAAACCGCTAGACCACGGAGGCTTTTAAATTTCTGGATTTTCTGGCTATTTCCAGTGCAGAATTATTCCAAAACAAAAATGCGGTACATCTCCCCATGCCCGAACTCATCCATCGGCACCATACCTACTTGAGGCTAACCAACGACTACATGCAGACCGCTGTTGACGCCTTTTCAATCTTTTTGGAGGGTAGCCTCGAGGATGTCATGAAACTTCCGCCGTTTTATGTTTTGAAATCGGTGAGAACAATGTTCGGTAAGGTATAATATATAATAGGTAATATGAATTTGCACTGAATAATAAATAAATATTAAAAAAAATTTTTTTTTTTTTACACTTACACCTATCATCTAGCCCAAAGTAAGTAGCCTAAGCACTTGTGTTATGGATACTGATGACGGACATATTTTTTAATATCATTATGTATATAAATGTTGAAAATATACTACATAAACATATACACAACCATGACTCGGAAACAAACATTTGTGGTCATCACAAAGTTTGCCCCTACCAGGATTCGAACCCGGGACCTCTTGGCCAACACCCAGCAATCTGAGCATTCGACCAAGGCGGCCGTCAAAACTGAAACTCTTTAAATTTATTTTGTAATATTAGCAGATATATTTTCGTGATAATTTTATTACATACATAAATCACGGCCATTTATCGGTAGCCAGGGGTGACTAAACATTATTATTATCACCCACGTTTCGCCAACCATGCTGGTCCCATGTATAATAAATAGATGACGAACCTATTGCCATCTATCAGGCACGTAAGTCGCAGTACGCTGCTAGGGGATATAAGAGGAACGCTGCTGCCCATTACTCATAGCTGCTCGCTCATATTATAATATAAAGGGTGTAAAATTATAACAGTAAGAGTGCACTTTTTCATTTTAAAATAAAAACACTATTTTATGAGAAAGTTGTGATATGTTTATTGAATTGTAAAGAAGACACATTCCGATTAAGTATGGAATAAAATTTCCAGTTTTAAGTATAGAATAAAATTTCCGGTATAAAACTAATTGCAGCAACGATTTCTAGAAAACAATATCTTACGAAATTCTGATGTCAACTGGCCACCGAGATCGTGCGATATTTTTCTTTGGGGTTTTGTGAAATCTCTCGCCTATGCCAATAAACCAGAAACAATTCCTGACCAGGAAATCAGAGATCCAACGCGTCATTGGTGAGATACAGCCACATCTCTGTGTAAAAGTGATGGAAATTTTCATGAAGAGCAATGGCCTGCCTTCAGAGCCGTGGGGACCATTTGCCCGAAATTTTATTCCATAGTTAATCGGAATATGTCTTCTTTACAATTCAATAAAAATATCACAACTTTCTCATAAAATTCATGTGTTTATTTTAAAATTAAAAAGTGCACTCTTACTGAGACACCCTTTAAAAGCCATTATAATAGTGGGAGACCCACGGGAGAGATTGGTGGTGGTGACAATTGTATTCTGCTCAGCCGTCACCACACGGCACTGGTGATAATTTAGGACTTGAGTTTAATAATATGTTGACAGGCAAGAACGATCTCTATGATGCAGATAGAGAAAGAGAAGCTAGTAGCAACTTGGGATATAGTAAAGGGAGACAGAGACCCCGAGGCAATCCCCCATAAAGTCCTTGAGATGTACCGGCCCCTCTTCAAGTACATAAACGGCAGGGAAATGGCTCGACTGAACTTGAGCGATGAACGAATTTTGACTTTTATCGGAACTCATTCTGAACTGGATAGGCAACAGGTGACGAGTAAATATTTCCTAGTAGGCATAGTGCATTCGGCCTACCATTGCGTAAATTACGCAATCGTAGGCCGAAAAGGTTCAGTAAGGCCGGTCATTAGATGGGTAACCAAAAATTTGTTAGCCTCCGTGCTTCGGAGGCACGTTTAGCCGTGCCGTGATCCCGGCAGCATATGCAGTCGTTAATACCCACCAACCGACACTCGGCTAGCGTGGTGGGTTATGGCCCATTCTTCTTATATTTTTCCATCCATAGGAAAGGCCTGTGCCCCAGCAGTGGGGACATTAAAAAGGCTGGTGATGATGATGATGAGGTACCTATCCAGTACTTAGTTTATAGTTAGAACCCAAGTTCAACGTGCAGTCGATAATACCCACTAATCGGCATTTGGCTAGTGGGGGACTATTCTCCCTATATTCTTCTATCCACAGGGAAGGCCTGTACCCCAGTAGGGTGCTGGTGATGATTTATTTAATTAGTACAAGCCACATTTTAAACAATGCTATAATACTTATTGTACAAAAAAAATTTTTTGATAAGCACCATAAACGGTACATGATACTCGCGTTGATATAATTACAAACTAAGCACAAAACACAGTAACTAATCCCAGAGTACCCATCATCCCAATGTTGGGTCTGATGAACTCTAAGAACAACGTAGCTGAGGAAAATGAAATGCGGTTGTTAACTTAGCGGATAAAACCGCGATTTATGATGCATTCATTTAACATGCGCAGTTGACAACATTTAATTTTTTCAACATACTTTTATTATGATGTTATATAAAAATAGACAGAAAATGATTGTACTTCGTAGTTACGTAGTTAATAAATAAAAGTCTTATTTTATTCTAATCACATTGATGTGTTTTACTGAATCCAATAAAAGTTATGGTTTGTAATTTGGAGGAAAAAAATAGAATAAAAGATATTATTTTTTTTCTGAATTCCGTCGTTTTCATACAAAAATCATTATTAAAATACCGGTCATTCTAAACAGACGTAAGCGCCAAATGACGTCACAGTCACGAAAAAATGGCGAAATGACAATCTGGAGTTTTCGGTGGCAAAAATAAAAACATATTTTTTTAATGTTTGAAATAAATTTTCAAGTAAAATACGTTTTGAATTAGTTAAAGTTAAAGTCTCGGAAGGATTTTAAATTTATTGTTACTTTATTAATATTATTTTCGACGATGACAATTAATGACAACGGATTTGATTCATGACCGACAGACATGATATTGATTAACTTCGTGACTGTGACGTCATCGCATGTTTTTTACATTTTACTTTTTTTCTCTGTGATTAAGTAATAAAAAAATCGAAAAAACATATTTTCGGAGTCAGGATTGGAAAATAAAGAAACGGTATTTTTATTTTGGTGGTGTCATTTTTGAAATGTTGTTAATTGCAGTTGTCGGAATTTCATGATTGCTCTCATTCTTATTAGTAACTTGTGATTGTTTCTCCACCGATTTTATAAATGTTTCAACTTGAGAGCAATTTTTAGACAATTTATTAGTATCTTTCGTGTAGCGTGCATTTATCTATCACACTGTCAGCATTGCTAACTTCCATTAGGAAATGAAATTTTATGGTATCCGCCAATGATATTATATTTAAAAAGTATAATATCATTGGTATCCGCGATCCGCTCATTAGTTTGATAACATTATGATTAATTTATCATCATTACTGTTCCAAAAGGTAGGTATAGTAGCAAGCAGATATATAAAACTGAACCCAGATTGGGTGGAGGCCCGATACTTGAACCAGATGAACAACTTGCTGTGTGGGGTGCCTATGACATTCATGCGAAAGATACCCGAGAGCACGTACCTGCAATTATCTCATCAGGTGTGTACAGTTATTTTCAGGCGTGTATTGTATTTCAGGGGCCTTACCACCAACTCTAAACGCGACTCAATTCTCATTGTTAAGTGAGAAAACGCTATAAGCGTAGTAGAGCGGTGCCGGTGTCCCGGTTTGTCACTCGCGTGTAGATCGCACTAATACTTCATGGTACGGCCACAGGTATGAAGTGTACCCAAAGAGGGTTGGTGTCAGGCATTTAAGCAGTATTGTGTTTGTCAGTACCTTGAGCAGTATTGATTGGAATGTTGTCATCCCAATCACTCTCTCCATTCGTCGGTCTCTCGTCATGGTCTTCTTCGTCTCATTTATTCATCACTAGCACTTTTCGGTGTGATGAGTCGATATGAATTAAAATGATAGCTTGATGACAGCTAACCGATATATATGGAAGAGTAAACATACTGCGCCGTCCCCAGATAGGGACTGGGGACTAGGAACTGGAAACATGGTAGGAAGAAGAAGAGTGTGTTGAGTTATTTTAGCAGCAATAATTAATCACATTAATATTGCGATTGAGTTAATTTTAAGAATAGCGAACGAGATCAGTGGTGCAGAAGGAAATAGGTCCCACCATAAGGGACCTAATATAATTAGCGATATGGGTGTGTTAATTTTCTTAGACAATTCGTCAAGTACGCAATTGATTTGATAGGAATTGAGTATCGTTTGATTTCGTACAAAATAAAAGTAATCTGGATATTTTATTACAGGTATTTTACCACATAAAAGCTTGTGACCCATTACAAAGACGGTTTTATTTGACAATGATGACAAGGACACAGGTAATTTAAAGATATACAGTTCTTATTACTTGTTAGCAATTGTTGGGTTTAGCAAATTATTGCTGACATAACATTTTAGGCGTTAGGAAAGTCTTACAGTTGGAGTGCTAAAGACGTTTCACGTTTGGGCCTATTGCTATCTGAAGTTGATGGTCCAGAGCTTGCAGCTATTAACCCTGAAGCAATGTCTGGATTAACTGCACAGGTAAGTTTTGAAAATTTGATAAATTCCAATAAAACTCAAAAAATGATGTGTCAAAGGGGCTCAGAAAAATAATGTGTAATATTGAAATATGGCCAGCTCATTTTGAAAACTCTCTGAATAATGAAACTATTGAAAACTTTCTGAACAAATCATAATAAAATTATGTTATTGCTGTCACAAACCAAAGACAATTTTAAAAAAGTTAAAAAAATATATATATTTTGGTAAAATTTTATAAGATTCACTAGATAATAACAAATAGTTCTTGTTGCAGGTTTTACTCAAAATACCACCATATACCCTAAATTACATTACAGAAATGCAGCTCCGTTATATACCACATAAAGCACTTAATATTTTAGCTAAAAAAATGAAGGGGTATCAAGATCTAGTTGGCAGGAGTAAATCAGAAGATAACACTCCTTCCCTGAGCAACATAGAAAAAAATATTATGAGCTTTTGTTTTATTATTATATTTTATTTTTAGATTATAAAATATGGATACCATGTAATTTGTCACATTAAATAATGTTTTAATACTTGTAACGGCGGAAAATGGAATGTGTAACGACCATCTTCTTGGAGTCTTGCTACTAGCTGAAATAAAATTACAATAATTAATAATAATGAAATGTATTATTTGTGTGCTATCTTTAACTAAAGAAATTAAGAAATATATTAAATTCGATGGCTGTATTGTAACTAGATTACCAATACCACCTAACACTTAAGATGATAATACGTAAAGCTTTAGACATGGCCATACATAAATCGTGTAATTCTATAGTTTATTTACTTCTTATAATAATTGGTGTTCCAACGATTGTCAAATCAAATTCAATGTTAAAATTATGTTCTGTAAACTAGCTATAATTTAAACTGCTAATTATATTATTGTAATTTGTAACCTTTGGTTATTAACCAACCAATATAGACGACCACTCCGTTTGTGTAAACTTGTCAACTAATTGCTTGGATAATGAATCATTTTTTCTTACGAATAATGATTCAGATTTAGGTGTTATTTCAGTGGTTTTCACTGTGTTTGTTACTTCTGCTTCATTTACCAATCTTTCGTTTACACTGTCGATAAATTCTTTGTTCTTAGTATCCTCTAAAATAATTTTTGATATAGAAAATTCCTTTGACATATTAATATCAGTATTTGCTATTGGTTGTGGATCAGTATTTTTTTCTGGGATCTTCACTAACAATGTGTTGTCTTGTGTTTTTTCAATAGTTGCGAAGGAAGTTAAGCTTTTACTGTAGTAATTTTTTACTGCTTTTGATGATGTTTGTAGATAGCAAATACATCTGAAAAAATTACACGTTTGTGAATAGGAAATGACACATTTGAGAATAGGAAACTGAAAACATTGAGGTTTTTTAGGAAACAGGTATTTACATACATACAAACATAAATCACGCCTATATCCCCGAAGGGATAGGCAGAGGTGAACTAGCACCCACGTTTCGCCAATTATGTTAGGGCAAATGTAATAGGTGGCGAGCCTATTATTTTTCCTTTTACTTTATCGGGCACAAAAGTCGTAGTACATTGCTATTGATAGGTGGTCTAAGTGAAACGCTGCTGCCCATTCCTCATCACTGATTTATTCGTAGTCGCCTTGTACGACACCCACGGGAGAGATTTGGGGTGGTGAAAATTGTATTCTACTCTGCCGTCACCACACGGCGAAAACAGGTATTTGATATCAAAAATATTTCCATTCTTATTCTCACCGTAGAATTTGGTTAATAAATTAATATAATGATATTAATAATCAGATAAAAGAAAAACGTACTGCTTGCCACTTAAATCCAAAGGCGTGTCAATATTATTCATAATCACATTAGGATTGTGATAACAACATGCGCAATGCGCAATTGCAGTTGTGGGACTTCCATGATTGCTCTTATTCTTATTAGTAACTTGTGATTGTTTCTCCACAGATTTTATAAATATTTCGTCGATTTCAACTTGAGAGCAATTTTCAGACAATTTATTCGTATCTTTCGTGTAGCGTGCATTTATCACACCATCAGCTTTGCTAACTTCCATTTGGAAATTAAATTTTATGGCATCACCTTTGTCAATCACTGCAATAAAATTATCTTTACCTTGCAAGGTATTCCGAATTTGTTCATTATTTACGAGTTTTTGATCAGGAGATGTTATTTTAAATTTTTCATGATTATGTGCCGAATTTTCATTGTTATCGATCGAATCTGGACTGTTTATATTTTCAACGTAATTATTTATTACGGTCAAAGTAGTGCCCCCTTTACAGAGTTCTATAGTTTTAGTTTCTTCAATGACTGGCATTACTGGAATTACATTTTGTACTAAGGTCTGATGAGTAAAAACTAGTGCACTATCATCTTCATCTAAAAGTATTGAATCAGGATTTTTAACTACTATCAACTCCTTGTCATTGATAATATTTTCCAATAAACCAGAGTCTGTCACGCAGTTCTTTTCGTTTAAGTTAGTTATTGGATTATCATTTACGAACTGTGTATTATCATCTGCTTCTTCTTTAAATCTTTGGAACCCAGCTGCTGACCAGTCTTTGCTAAGCTTAGAAATTACTTTAGGTGCAGATTTTATGGAATTGTTTTGATTTATTACTAATACCGGTTCTTTATTGCCAAACCTGCCCTTAAAATTTTTTCGTGACAGGTTTTCTTTGCTTTTTAAGGAAGAGTTTCTTCGAGTAAACAAATTATTTTTCTTTAACACGGTGGGGTTATTAGATAATCGTTTATTTACTGGCTTTGATGGTAAATTAGCCGGGGTATTGTATGGGGTAGAGATTGGTTGATTGCCTGAAGTTATCACCTAAAATACGGATTTTAAAAATAATTCTCTGTCTTGGTTTTAAACACCATAATTACATATTATTAGCATAATTATATTATCTTACATTGTTCAATGCGTTGGTATTGCTTATTTTAGCATTTGCAATGTATTTCTTTTCCAAAACTTTGATGTTTTCTCCTGGAAGTATAATGGAATATGGAAATCGCTAAATTTATTTCGCTTCTAAATAGCTATAGAAGTAACGCATTAACAATGCTTAGACGGTTTCACTACGATAATCATAATTAGAAACCTTTCTTATTTATATTCAGCTGTGAAATTAAACTTCTAATTTTAAGTAATTGTTATTGAATCTCACCTCTTTCAGGAATACTATTATTAACATGCTCATTAAATTTTGCCAGACGTTTTAGGCGCGATCTAAAAATGAAGAAAGATCATGATGAAATTTATATTTAAAGGCTTGAGACAATTATGTTTTCTTTTTAATGGCGATGATGTAAATAAAAATAACTTGACCACATAAAATGACTATGTTTTTTGGATTCAATTTTCTAGTACATAACATATTTAAAGTTTTGTTATTATTTTATTTCAAAGTTCCGTTCACTTTATAAAGCCCTTATAGTTTTTTATTTTTAATAATGGGTTTTCTACCGATTCTTTATTTACGAAAGCAATAATTTGATGTTTTAAATGAATATTATTATGGTAGCATAGTATGTGTTAACGATATTCTTTTGCGAAAACTATCGCTTTGTCACCTTTATTCGCAGCGGATCCGTCAGTGACAGACCCATAGTTTTTCAACTGCCGCACTCAGAGACGTCAGTTAACTTTAATGAGTACTTAATGTCAAAATTTCAATTAAATCTAGACCATTGACCCGATAAGAATAGCGACTAGTTTTGAATTGTAATTTTTTGACAGTAAGTACTGACTATTTGATTTTAATTTTAACATTATATAAATGTTAGAAAAATTAGTACAAATATTTTGGGTGGTGTGTTGGGTCTTGGGCGGTCGAGCGGTCAGGCACCTGCCCGGATAGCAGCGGACGCGGGTTCGATTCCCGCCTCAAGATCATAATTTTTTGAAATTCTTTTTCTAACCACCAAAATCTTTGTAGTAAGTACTGACGTTAAACGTAAACGAAGTTTAACTTTAACTGACGTCTCTGAGTGCGGCAACAAGACTAATATTTTAACTCATATTATGGCAAGAGACTAGGTATTGCTAATGTCACAAATACCTGGATGCTTTTAATAGGTATTCTGTGTAGCCAGAGGGAATAAACCTGTCTTCTTTTACAACAGCAACGTATGCTGCGTTATTGGTGATTTCGGTTGGGCTTAGTACCTTCTGTCCTTTCACTGTGTATAGATCAATAGAGCACTGGCTAAAATAAGCGGTAAGTACTATGTTAATTTTCTATTTCATTATGTGGATCATGCGTGTTAGATATTTTTCGTCACGGAAAAGGTTTGTGTAGATTTTAATGCGAGGTTGGCATGTGTCGTTCAATTCAATACAGGTGGTACTTGTATGCAAAACAGAATGTTTAAATTATAATCCTATTGGATTTGTACTACGTCTTAATATCAAAAAAAGCTTCTATAACAATGGCCTCCTACTAGCAATTCATAAAAGACATACATACATACATAAATCACGCCTATATCCCCGAAGGGGTAGGCAGAGGTGAACTAGCACCCACGTTTCGCCAGTTATGTTAGGTCCCATGTAATAGGTGGCGGGCCTATTGCCATTTATCGGGCACAAAAGTCGCAGTAGGTACATAGCTAAATGGTATAAGAGGAACGCTGCTGCCCATTCCTCATCACTGATTTATCCTTAGTCGCCTTGTACGACACCCACGGGAGAGATTTGGGGTGATGACAATTGTATTCTACTCTGCCGTCACCACACAGCCGTCATAAAAGACTCATTTCAAAAATATACATTTATATACACAAACCAAAATAATACTAATCACAAATGTTTTCTAGTAATCAAACTTATATTTCTCATGAAAATAGCTCGTTTTCAAACTTATATTTTGACTTTTACGCAATGAAAGGTTCTTAAGTTAATACCGTCGAGACGACCGTGGTTATTGAGTTTAACGGAAACGTCTCGATGTAAAAATCTAGACAAATCCTAAATATAAATAGTTTGGCAATAAGCATACTATAAGTATACTATAAAATGTGTCATACTAAATAATTGTTCATGTACACTATTTATGTACTACGACCACTGTTTTAAGGTACAGACAACAGTACGTCAGACTTTACAAAAGTGTCAATATCTCCAATCGATTGTCAACCTTATTGTTTGACGTTAAGCACAAAATTCGATGGAGAAACTTTACATTGGGTAGGAAGAAGCAGAAACAGGAGAAAATTACCCATATTGCGCTCGTGCCAAAACCCCCAGTGTATCGTCCCAGTTGCTAAGCTCTTCGGATGTCAGGTGGTATTTCCTTGGAGGAGTATGATTCTGGCCATTGCAGAACAAGAATATGTCTACAGCGCTCCAACGGCATTGGCTATCCGGCGTATTGGCTAAGTCCATACGGAATCACACCCGCTTACTTTCAAACATGATGAATTACTTATTTCGGTGCTAACTAATTGGATTTTTTTTTTTACTTTATTCTATTGATAAAAGCTTCCTGGGATCGTAGTTTTTTTATACAAAAGTTTGAATAAATCACAAAAAATATTGAATATTTTATGGTGTGTCAAGTAATAGACTGATGTCATGTCGCTCATTTAATACCAGATGGACGCAAATAAAAAAATACTCAGAAAGATTGTATTTTTAATACATAACAATAAGATTTACTGTTGCAAGAATGTAATTTTGTGTTGACTCTCTTTTAATTTCAAGAAGCGATCTATGTATCTTTTATCTGTGTTCCCTGTGTCCGATGTCAATTGCCATGTCTTTATACCTATTTGAAAGCAAAGCGATCCGTTATTCATGCAGCTATATAAAAATACCGTGGTTAGAGGAAAAGTACCCATAGTATTGAAGATGCCAAATTTTTCTGAAAAATAATTTTTTTTAATTTTCAATAAATTATTAATTAAAATTGCATTGAAAGATTTTTGAAAATCACCTGATTGAGCAGGCAAATTGTAATGAAAGGAATGATTCCTTTCAGTAAAATTTACGATCATCAATATTAAGGGTAGGTATTACCTCCAACCACGGTCTTTTTTCTCCAAATTATACACTTAGTATTTTTTTCGGGTCAGTATGAGTAAATTCTAAACAATAAGAGATAGAGAAAAACTCTCTTAGGAACCGTGATCTTAATTTTAGATGAAATAAAAATGGTATTTAATTTTTTTTTAAATCTTAATATTTTTTTTTTATTTCGATTGTATGGCAAACCAAAATTTGAATGGAGACCATTGGTCTAAAGATGCTAGAAGTTGTTGAAATTCCTTGATATTAACATTTTATTAAATATACATTTTACTATCTTTAATTGATATTGATGACTGAAACAATACAAAACCAAAAATGTTCCACTTGCTTTAATCCCACGAAGGATAACTAATAAAGAAAATTAATTTAACAACTTCTAGCAACTTTACTACTACATACAATTTTTGGTTTGTATAGTGATACACAATCGAAATAACTAAATTTTTTTTTTTCATAAAATCTGATATCTCCAAATTTATTAAGATTTAATTATTTTTAAATACCATTTTATTTTATCTGAAAATAAGATCACGGTTCCTAAGAGAGTTTTTCTCTATCTCTTATAGCTTAGAATTTCCCCATACTGACCCGAATAAAAAACTCACCTGTATACCCTTCTGAAAAAAAGGAAGTTCGATCATTTTCGCATACCTCTGTATAAACAGCCAAGTTATGCTTTATGCAGGACATGAGTTTAGTGTATCTGCGCAATATACATGTTTCCTTTTTCATTCCTAGAAGTCATCCACTCGCTTTTGATTCATATCATTCTGTACACCGGAAATAATGAATGAATGTATGAAAGTGATGGAAAAGACCATGTCAAGAGCCCGATGAAATCCCGAGAGAGTGATTGGGATGGCGATTATTACTTCGTCCTCCACCATTCGCGTGCTTATTGATCTAGGTGATTATTCATCAGCACTATGCAATCTAAGGGTCGGTCAGGGCATATTTTACGTTATATTTTCGCTACTAGGCCAACATGATAATGCTATCTAAAAATACTAATTTACATTTACCTTTACTCACAATCACTTTATTTTGGCATCTAAATGTAGCATATAAGATTTGTATTGTTGGATTTGGATTAGATTACTCGTAGTCGAAGTAAGCAAACAGTTTAGGGTGACACCCTACCTATACTCACAGTTTTATAATCTACGACTGTTGAACAATACAAAGCTAAGGTCAACGGTCGCCGCACCTCGGCGAGGGCGGGAATAACTCCTCGTAGAAACTGCAAACACACCTACGTCAACTGGAAATCGTCCATTTTGAAAAATATCTGAAGATCGTGGTGGGTAACCGTGTGGGTGCTATAGGGATTTTGCTGCTTGCTGCCATAAATAGATACCTATCTATAGTATACAAATATAAATTTAATAAAACAAAATCTTTATTGGATATCTTTTTTTTTCTCTTTCGCCATCGTCAAAATTAAATGTTCACTGCTGTAAGTTTACTTACTTTAATTTTTAATGTTTTGTATTACATAATGTATTTATTGATACATAAATCACATTTCAGACCCAGAATACTCAAAAATGACGTATTCTGGGTCAGGTAACCTCAACTTAAAGTTAGTCATTCTAGGCCCGTACAAAACAGAGATATAATGTTGTACTGAATTTCATTATTTCCCTAGGGAAATAAAGTAATTTGAATTTGGAACACCAAACATAACACAAATATTGATTGAAACCTGTCTTAAATTGTTAAGCGACAATAAAATATGATTTTGAATCGACAACATATGTTCAAAATGCGTGGAGTCACTAAAATGTAACAAAATAACGAAAAAAAATTAGTGGCGCCATCCGCAATATTGATTGTTTACTGTTTCAGGGGTTTTTAATTTAAGTGGAAAATTATGGAATCAAGCCCATTCAGCCAAGTCCTTCATGTTGTAACTTTTTTTAAATAGATAAGTTTCGTGACTCTATTATTTATTATGAAGGTAAGAAGTTTAATTTATTTATTACTTTTTTAAATATCATGCCGGAATAATTGAGAAGAATTATTATATAAGAATATTGAAAAGAATTGAGACACGGAAATTTTATTTTACAATTCTAAGACGTGGCTGGGTAATAAGCAATTTTAAATGGTTCTAATAAAAACATTTCTGAGTATTAATAATTTGACCAATGTTTCCAATGTAAACCTATACTTTTGATTTAACAAATTAAATATTGAATTATTTATAAAATTTTATGTTTTATGTTTATGTTTTATTTTCTCGCAGTTGGTACGAATAGCAGAGTATATTTCTCGGGAAAAAGCAGTCATATATCTTGGGTCCGATTGAATCCCTTACTACATTCAGGACTCTATTCTTAAATCCCTCGCTTCGCTCGGGATTTAATTTTATTAACTCTCTCACTACCCTCGGGAGTAAAACATAGAGTCCTTCATTGCGCTCGGGATACAAGTCTGCACCCGTAAGACAATGCTTTATATTATCCCTTGTGACATAATCTACTAATATTTATCCCTGAGGCCGTGGGGTTCCGCCTCAAAAATAGGCACCGAACCGACAGAAGTTTATTAAAGCGCGCTATGTGGGTATTTGGGTAATATGTATCAAGCCTATTGTTATTCTTCGGGGATGTCAATTGCTGCCCATTTCTCAACACTATTTTAAAATTAATTCGATTTACAACACTCGCGAGAGGGTATTATACAAACTTTAACGTAACGTACCTACGTAATAAGTTTTTCCCATGGGCGTAGGCAAAGAAAGACCTCTTCTTTCCACTTGCTACAATCCTTACAGACTGTTGTTTATTCAAGAACACAAAGCTAAAACGTAGTTGGACATAGTAACATAATGACGAGTCTAGGGCTTTTGATCTCGCACGATAGACAGTATTACCCATTGTTTTTGTTATCTTTTGTAATTTATTTTTATTTTTATATGTTTTTCTTTCTTCTTCCTTAGTGTACAAAGGTATGAATTGTAAGAGTAGAGTGAAACGGCACAATGTATACTGTTGCGTGTTTTGCAAACGGTGACTAATTCTCGTTGACCTTAAGACAACACCAGCTCTTGCCCTTATTCAGAGCGCGGTAGTGGTGAAATCACTATATATTTTATATTGAAAACAATTGACATTCAAAAGGCCTACCTACTTATACTATACCTAACCTTTGACCTTTGTTTGGTAGATTCACCGAGTCTTGTGGACATCATGGTGTTGTGTCGCTTGAGGATCGACGACGAGTGCTGGATGTAATGTTTCTGCATAAGGTCTGTCAGGGAGAAATTGATTGTACTGAGCTTAGTGATTTATTTTTATAACTGAGAACACCTACCTACCGTACAAGGCATACATCTTTATTCCACGTTTCCCGCACACGAAGTAATTATTGATGAAAAGTAGAACTGAATCATAGCCTTAAATATACATGAAGGAAAATTAATTTATACATGTATACACACATGCACTAACGCACACACGCACACACACACACACAAACCACCTTTACACTACACACACATCTACTAACCCTCTTAAGTTTTGTTTATATAAAGTAAATCTATAATTAGATTTAAGACTTAAAATCAAAATTAATTTATTTGTATTCAAAGATCCGTGGATTTTGTAAAATAAATAAATAAATTGATCAAATCGCGGGCTATTGGGGCAAATGTTCGTCTGATTTGCACAGAGATTTGTACTCAAGTCCTTAAGCTGATGAATAATGTTGTGTCTGTGTCGTGGCCAAATCGTAGAATTGATCACTTCATGATGTGCCCGAACATTTCATGAAATGGTGGCATTTCATGAAATGGCCAACTCTAACTGACCATATCATGATAATGGTCTGGCCAGATCAATGAATAAACAACGTTTAACGATATGAACAGCTAAACGCATGGTTATTTCATGATATGGCCAAACGTTATTAATCATATCGTAAAATAGTAACATTAACCACCGTTAGAGGCGCTTATTTCGATTTGTTTTTGTGATGCATCATGGCGGCGGACAAATAACCTAATAAACAAACTATTAGTAATTTTGTAATGAAAGATAAAAGTGAATTGAAAGTTCGTTACAACACCAAATTATTAGAATTTTACGTTTTAAGTCACTCAAAAAACGAGCGCCACGTTAAAATACTTAATATTAACTACATTAATGATATGGCCAAACGTGGATGGACATATCATCAAACGTTGACGTTTCAACGATATGGTCAGTTTTAGCTGGCCACTTCATGAAATGCAACCATTTCATGAAATGGTCGGCCACATCATGAAGTGATCAATTCTACGATTTGGCCACGACATCTGCACCGACTACCTCAAATAACGTTCTCGATCACGTATACTGCTTATTAGTGGACTAACTGCCACACTCAGAGACGTCAAATAACGTTAATGAGTACATACCGTCAAAAAATTACAATTCAAAACTAGTCGCTATTCTTGCCGGGTCTATGGTCTAGATTTGAATGAAAATTTTTGACATTAAATACTCATTAAAGTTAATTGATGTCTCTGAGTGCGGCAGTAAGGCCTGAGTTAACCAACACTTGAACAGGCGATTGTTATGTAACCGTCTCTTTTTGACATTTTACCATATGGAAGAACGGTCTAAAACTCACGGTTATCTTTTAATCGCTTGTTTTACGCGTTGCTTGGTGAACTCGGGCCTAAGGCTAGAGTTCACCAACACGTAAAACAAACGTTTAAAAGTTAATCGTCTATTTATGACATTTCTTCCATACTGTGTTATGTCAGAAAGAACCGAAAATAATAATCGACTGTTTACGTGTTGGTGAATACCAGCCTTAATATTACACATTATAATCTAAAGAAGCACAAAAGAAATGCCACCCAAAATGTCCTCTCTATATGAACCTACTTATTTTACACACTTTATATTACGGTATTTGAATATTCTATACAGCTGGCATCTGGCATGTGGCACAAAGGAAACCAGGCATTTAGAAATGTAGAATAGTAGTGACTTAGTGCGCTCGCGCAGGCTCTAGGTCACGACTTGTTCATTTATATTCATGTTTTCACTTTTCTCCTGTTGGTGCTTTTGTTCCAATGATTGTTGTGTTGTTGTTCGTAGTTAAGTATGAACGGAACTGTAGATTCAATACTTCTGAAGAAGCGTGTAGCACCTTTGGTATGCCTGGTGTGCTTTATCACAATAAACCATTAGTGCGGGACCTCGTGTGCTCTTTTAGAGAAACGACGGATATCACATCCGCTGCTGATATCCGACACTGGGAAGATGGAAACGGATAAATAGTGATAAATTCAGATACGCTACAGTATTTTCAATGTTAAGTTCAGTAATTTTTATCTTAACGTTGATTCTCTTGGTAACCAATGACAGTTAGGTATCAATAAATAGTAAAGTATTGAATTAAAATAATTTCCGAATCAATCATTCATCAGACGCTATTATGAGGATTGTGAAGTGTGGATACACGGCGCGAGTAATTTTTACATTTGCCTAAATTTGCAGCCTACGGCTGTAAAATCTAAGCTAAAACATTGAGCAGTATGGATTGACATGTCATGCCAATCACTCTTTACGTTCATCGGTCTCTTGACATGGTCCTTTCAGTCTTTTTTCTATACCTTCATTATTCACTAGCACCTTTTCGGTGTGATGGATGGTATAAATCAAAAGGGATGGCTTGATGACGTCTGACCGATATGAATGGAAGAGGAAACATACTGCGCCGACCCCAGATAAACTGGGAACAGGGTAGGGAGAAGATTAGTAGTTGAACATGATGTTCAAACACTAAAGTTATTTGTGGTATTGATATAATGCTTCCAATCAAAGTTTTAGGATCGTTGTATCAAGTTACGACGTCTGCGTAAGTTTCTTAGAATCGTGATGTTATCTCAAATCAGCATCCCTATTAATAACTTATTATAAGCGTATTATTAGCTAACAAGCCATGGGGATTTCAATAATACATACATACATACATACATAAATCACGCCTATATCCCCGAAGGGGTAGGCAGAGGTGAACTAGCACCTTCAATAATACAGGGTTTTTAAATTACCTAAATGTAGAGAAGCTTTGTTAGTACAATGAACAAAGATTTTCTACATTTAGTTTATTAAATTTTAACAATTTCTACCTTGGTAAAGTTTTGCAATTCATAAACGTTTCTGCCATCAGAAAAAACAATTGACAAATTCTCTCCTTCTTCTTTTGGTAGAGGCACAAAACTGTGCCAATTTAGCTTTAATATGAATTTAATTCATGATTTATATTTAGCTTATTTTACTTTAAGTGGTGCACTTAATTACTGTTTTCAAAATTACTTAACTAGATATAAAAGTTAAATAGTTATTTGTTGTACGTGAGTGCAAAGTTGTTTTTTAACCGCGTGCTCAATTTTGATGACCGAGCTAGCGAAGGATTCTAAAATTAGAATCCTGAGCGATAGCGAGGGAATCAAAACCCCCAACGAGGAAATTGCAAAATACTAAAAAAAAAATACAATCACAACAGTTTCTGTTTTCACCCAGAAACTTCCACAACACCCTCCCATTCACCCAAACACACTCTCAACACCCACCCAGAAACACCCACAACATTCACACCCATCCACTCAGACACACCCAAAAAACACCCATTCGCCAAGAAACAGCCACAAAACACCCATTCACCCAGAAAAACCCACAAAACACCCATTCACCCAGAAACACCCACAAAACACCCATTTACCTAGAAACACCCAAAAAATACCCATTCACCCAGAAACACACACAAAACACTCATTCACCCAGAAACACCCACAAAACACCCATTCACCCAGAAACACCCCCAAAACACCCATTCACCCAGAAACACCCACAAAACACCCATTCACCCAGAAACACCCACAAAACACTCAATCACCCAGCAAAAACCCACAAAACACCTAATCACACCCAAAAAAAACCCAATCACCCAGAAACACCCACAATACTCATCCATCCATTCAGACACACCCACAAAAACCCATTCACCCAGACACACCAACAAAACACCCATTCACCTAGACACACCCTCAAAACACCCATTCACCCAGACACACTTCCAACAGCCACCCATCCACCCAGCCACACCCGCAACATTCATCCAGACACACCTGTAAGTCCCTAATAAAAATTACCGTCCCTAATGGAGTTCCGAGACGGTCAATCAGCTTGAGTCAAGCACGTTGATTTTCTGTATGTTTTTGTTCCGTTGCTAGCGTAAACAAATCAAACAGACCTAAATAGCTTTTAAATGCTTGACTCAAGCATCCAGCAAGCGTTGTAGACGATCAAAATGTTTAAAGCAAGATTGACGCCAAGCTGATTGACCGCCACGGAACTCCTAGGTTTTAACAAATTTGTGACGTGAAAAGAAAATGGCGCGCGCAAAGCAAATTACAAAAAAAGTGCACCAAGAAGGTTCCGAGTCTGAGTTTTTAACAAATTAAAATAGGTTGCATGACAATTTCGGCACCATGGAGGTAGAAATGTGATGTTTTGAATTCACAAACTCATTGCACACGATGTTCTAAATTCAAATTTACTTTAACCTCTAGAGGATAAAAACGGCTTTTGCACTCAGATATCGAAGAGCAAAAACGCTTTTTCCGAGATGGTGGGATGATAATAAAATTTACTATAAATCAAAAATCTTCTAAAAAATATTATAATGTCATACTCATAATTATGGTGATTACAGGTTAAGAAATATAGTCTGGACTTTCCTTTCTGTATAATTTATTATTTTGTCTGTAATTTTTTTGCGACTGTTAAATAATAATATTATACCTATTATAGTTCTCGAATTGTGGGTGTTTTGATACACGTCTGCCTACCCCTTCAGGGAAACATAGGCGTCATTTATGTGTGTATGTACAAGTACGTCCGTTCGCGGAAGTCACAGATTATACAGCGGCTTATTAATACGAGATCTTTTTTTAGTTCCATAGGTGGAGCATGTCGGCGCGTGCATTGCCGCTTAAGACCCCGTTCAGATGTACGCGCGATTGAGACGCGTTTCGTTATACATTGCTCGCCATTAATCAGCATTTGTAGCTTATGCTGCTTAATATAGCAAGCAATGTATAACGAAACGCGTCTCAATCGCGCGGGCATCGGAACGGGGTCTCGGAGAAAGAGTAAAAAAACGTAAAAAGCGAGGGAGCGCGGCGCGAGCTATTTGCGGAGAGCGCGTGCGCGACTCGCCCGAGAATAAATAGTAACAGTAGCGGCATTTTCCAAGGCTGCATTTATTCGACTTAAATTTAATTTAATTGGAACTGGAATTTAATGTGATTCAAAATAAATCTAGTCTAGATAATTTAATCCACCTATAATTTTATTGGGCCGTGTGGTAACGGCAGAGCAGAATATAATTGTCACCACCCCCATCTCTCCCGTGGGTGTCGTACAAGGCGACTAAGGGTAAAGACAGCAATGAGTAATGGGCAGCAGCATTTTTCTCATACCACCTAGCAATATAAATTTGTACTGCGATTTATGTGCCCGATATATGGCAATAGGCTCGCCACCTGTCACATGGGACCGAACATAATTGGCGAAAAGTGGGTGTTAATTCACTTCTGCCTACCCCTTCGGGGATATAGGCGTGATTTATGTATGTATGTATAATTTGATTATTTGTTTAAAAATATCTTTTATGATTTAATTTTGTATTTGAACATTATAATATAAGTGTTAGAAAATAAATTACAAAGAAAAAAGATATAAAAATAAAAGTCATAATTAAAAAAATAATAATTTTCTGAAAATTTCCCGACTTTTTCCCTTAGAAGAAGATAATATTATCTTAATCCAATGAAAAATTTTAAAGCTAAAACAAAAAGGCGAAGGCATCGCCTCCCACACTCGTTGCAAATGATAGCTCTATTTAAAGTTTTGACTAACGGTGACTGTATCTTGGACGACATTATAAATAAATATTATTAGCTATACTTATACCTAGTTGGATGGAGCATCGTATGTTTTAGTTGAAATCGCCTGTCTTCTCGGGATATTTATTCTTTGGTTGTTTCGGGCGTCCTTGTTGTGTTGCAGCCTGCCGCAGCCGCCCATCGTGCATTCCGCCCAACCCAAAGATTCGAAGGACATCAACCGCAGAATTGTTTTCTGTTATTAAGCACGGTAATTCACGTGCAATTTCATAAGTAAAGCTTCGTAGCTTCAAAAAAATCTGTCTTTGCGGAAACTTTGAAAGCGTTGGTATGTCAAACGATCTGTTCAAAACAGTCTACTGATTTGGTCCACTGTCATTAATTGTACAAGGAATAGGATTATTAATGAAGATTACAGTGTGACTATTTGCATTGTATATGAGAGAGCGGGGCGCCTGGAGCTTGGAGGCGGGCGGCGCGGCGCGGGCGGGCTAGCGGCGCGGCCCCGCAGTCCGCGCCCGGTGCCGCCGCCGGTCTGTCGTCGTCGCCGCGTATCGAGCGCACGCACCACGCCGCATCGCGATCGCCTTTGTTTATACTCGAGCGCGAACCCCG
>OZ008342.1:12374136-12464011 GCA_963931975.1 Cataclysta lemnata
GTCAGCCGCCCGATGAGATTATCCTCCTTGCGCGTGCACTTGGTCGCCTGGGCCTCCTCCGGCTGCTTCTTCTTCTTGAGAAAGAACGGCGTGAGCCTCTCGGCGAGGGGCCGCGACGACGACGACCCGACGTCATGCACGTTCGACGTCGAGTTGGATGTTTTCAGGGGCTTCATGGAGCTCGTTTGTGACTTGGTAGGATTTGATTTTCTCTTCATACTCGCCCTGGAAAACGTCACGTAATCTGTGTCCTTCCTGTCGGGCTCGACGTCTTCCGGGGCGACCTCGCTCGCCTCGTCGGGAGTGTCGTCCTCGCACACCTTCAGGACACAGTACGTGTCCCGTTGGAGCTCATCGAGGAGGCTGTCGTCGTTAGAGACGGAGTCCATTTTGCTCGCAGGCGTGGCATCACAGTCTTCTGGCGAGTTATCTTCGCTGAGGCGGCAGCTTTCGCTGGGCAGGCTGCTCGCGGACGCGCTTCGCGCAGACTGCTGGAAGGCGTAGTGGTCTTCGGGCGGTGGGGAGCCGACCGGGGATCTGGTGACGTCCAAATCGGCAGGTTTAGGATGGAGGCGCGCCCTGGACGCGGTCTGTCCTCGGGGCGGCACAGCCGGGGGTGGTTCCTCGGCGGGCGCCCGCGCGTGGCTCATGAAGTTGGTCATGAGCTCGTACTCGCGGCAGCGGGGCGCCGCGTCGGGCTTGGGGCGCCGCTCGGGAGGCCGGGGCTCCACCTCCACGTACTCGCAGAGCGGCGCGCGCGCAGGCGACAGCCTGGCCGGCTTGGGAGGGCGAGCGGGTCGTTCGCCTGACGCGTCACTATCTTCAGAGGGCTCGTGTTTGAGACAGGACATAGTCAGATACGCGCTGGCGGCGGATTTGTTCGACTTGCCGGAGGAGCGCTCGTCCGCGTGCCGGCCGAGCTTGACCGACTCCGTGCTGGAGCCGATGTCGAAGGACGAGTGGACGGGCAGAGTCTTCCCGTCCAGGTCGATGGTGGGCGAGTTGTCCGAGCGCCACGCCCGCCAGAGGAATGGATCGCTGTCTACACTGCCCGCCGCGCCCGCCAGGTGGAGGTAGTTGTCGTCGCCTATGGGTGCTTGTCTGTAACAAATTAATATAATATATTGGTGAGAAATCGACAAAATTACAAACCGGATTTAATGGACTCCACAGTACATGCATAGAGTATGTCTCTGAGTCCCTTCCGAATCATCCATCACACCAGTAAGGTGCTAGTGATAAATGAATGTATAGAAAAGAGACGGAACGGTCCATTGTCGAGGGATCGATGAACAGATTCCAATCCATATGTTTTATAGCCGTCCGCCTGCCTGTCCCCAGCCCACTTTGGGTATGCTGTTGTCGTTGTTGGTTGCCCTTCAACATTCGAGTGCCCCATGGTGCTTATTGTTCTACATAGGGCAATTGCCTTTGACCAAGGAAATTGGGAAAAGGGAAGAGTTGGGGCTGGAACATTCTTCGTTATTTTTGAGCTCCCGGGCCAGCCTGGGAGAATTAAGGGTATTGTGCATTCAGGATATTAGGTAAGGTAATAAATTCTCAAAAGTATAGATACAAACCAGTTATAATATTGTATTGCCACTCACTTGCTGCCGTATTTGGTCTCCCTGGCGAGCCACCGCCTATAGATACGATGCCGGTGCTCCAGGTCAAAGGTGGCCTCTTGCATGTCTCGCAAAGTAACCGCCTCCGCCTCGCGTTCCTCTGCGCTGGTGCCATCTGTAAATGCGTTTATTTCCTATATACACTGCAGCCCAAAACAAATATATGATTGCGTAACGGCATCGAACGTGCGATTATTTATCTCTCAGTTACTCGACACCTTGAAATACGAAAGAGACAGAACCCAAAATTGCATTTCCACAACAGCAAATCTAACCCCCGAATACAGAAACGCTACAGAAAATTTGAGTCCTGCTTAACGATTAAGTCTTGTCAAAGTTGACGTAAATCCATACAAACTGACAGATATTGTCCACTTAACTTTATAAGCCGTGCTCAAAATTAGAGTAACGTTTCTGTATTCGGGGGTGATTTAGAACACAGAATGATTCGAAGTCTTTTTTGAGTTGTGTCTGTCTATCGCTTATTTTTAATAAAAAAAAGCGGCAGAACTCAAAAACACTTCAAAACATTGTGTATTCAAAATGTGCGGATACAAGGGTCAGTTTTGCAAGAAAAGCTTTTTGATTTTTGTCTCTTTTACAATCAAGAAGCGGTCGGTGCTACTACAAGAAAGTGTTTGAGACGATTTTAAATCTCATGTTGTCAATTTTTGGTCAATAGTTTGTGACAGAGACAGCGTCTGATTAAAACACTTCTTCTTAAACAAAACACGTGTTAATAGTAGATTTTCCATCAAGTGCACAAAACGAATCATTTTTACCATAAAAATGGTTTTGTGGAGGAGTTAGAAACTCTGCTTTTCACTTCGATTGCGAGGAAATAAAACAGTAGTTTATCACATTTCTTAAAATTCAAACTAAAATTAGTTTTGAATACTGAAGGAAATTGTTTTTCCCATTGATGCTTGGGCTGCAGACCTATACAGCCAAGTATTAAATTAATTTTGAAATAATAATTTTCTTAAATTAATTTAATTACCTACCGTACCTACTCGAATTAGAATTTTAATATCTTTTGTCTTGAAAAAAAAAACACATTAGGCAAATAAATTTAAGTAAATATGAAAAAATAACAAATTTTATCTCTGATTTTCTTATTGTGTTTGGCTGCATGGCTCATTTTCTTTGCCTTGATTTAAAGACACATTTATGAGTAGATACGTTAATGCTCTAGAGCACAAAATTAGATTTTGTGCAGCCTATATCCTGCACAAATAAGCACTTTCAGAGCATGAGAAGTGAAAACATTTTTTTGTAGTAACACCGGGTATGTTTGCGCCTCAGTGGTCTAGTGGTTCGCCCACCGGAATGAAGATCCAGAGGTCCCGGGTAGGTGTAGTCTTTACCTGGCGGCCGCAGCAGTCGCTCGTCGAGCCGGTGCGCATGCTGCACGAGAAGCGCGTGCAGCCGTTGCAAATCGCGCGCGGGGTCCAGCCTCAGCGCGAGCGTCGCGCCGCCGCTCTCGCGCGCGCCGCACCCCTCGGCCGACGCCTCTGCGCGTGCGCAACTGTAAACATACACATGTTAGTACAAAAAGAATTTTTTTTTTTCTGTTTGTACTAATTTTTCTTCCGTGTGGTGACGGCAGAGTAGAATACAATTGTCACCACCCCAAATCTCGCCCGTGGGTGTCGTACAAGGCGACAAAGGATAAATCAATTATGAGGAATGGGCAGCAGCGTTCCTCTTATACCACCTAGCAATAGCGATGTACTGCGACTTTTGTGCCCGATAATGGCAATAGGCTCGCCACCTATCACATGGGAGCTAAGATAATTGGCGAATCGTAAGTGCTAGTTCACCTCTGCCTACCCCTTCGGGGATATAGGCGTGATTTATGTATTATGTATGCAAATTTTTATAACATTTATATAATGTTAAAATTAAAATCGATAGCATACACATGTTAATACGTAGGAAGAGATTCCCCGAGCTGGCTATAGTCCCGACAAATTGGTGCGCGACCTTCCTGCGTAATGAGAGGCGGTGGCGGGGACGCGGCACTCTAGATGCTAGCAGGGGCGGGGGACGCGGGGAGGAGGGAAAACTCGTGGAATACAGAAATAAATCCCTGGGCTCCCCCTCAGTCACCCCGCAGGAAGGTCGCGCACGAAGTTGTCGGACTATAGCGCGCTTTGCCTGCGATTGTGTAAACTAAACGATGTTCGCTAAGGTTGGATGGGTAAAAAGAAATTTATTATCTCGATCTCCTCCGTGCTTCAGAAGGCACGTTAAGCCGTTGGTGCCGGCTGCATCTGCAGTCGGCAATACCCAATACCCACCAACCCGCACTGGGCCAGCGTGGTGGGTTATGGCCAAATCTCCATATATACACATACAACTTTAAGTTAACTGTGTGTAACTTAAGACAGAGATGAGAAATGGGCAGCAGCGTCCCTCTTATACCACCTAGTAATATACTGCGATTAACGTACCCGATAGATGACAATAGGCACGCCACCTATTACATGGGGCCTGGCGACATGTAAGTTAATTTATTCCCCTCTGCCCACCCCTTCGGAGATATAGGCCACATCAAGACAAACGTTTTCTGATCTATTTTTCTTTGACTATAATGTGTTCTGACCTATTTTTCTTAAAAAAAAATGTAATTTTTCTAACATATAGAATGTTCAATTAAAAATCAAAATAATATTATTATAAGAGGATAGTTACCAGCTCCATCGGTTGTCGTGGTAGTAGCCCCGGTGTGGTCGCGTGTTGCCAGTGCGACACAACGCCGCCAGCAGCCGCAGCCACTCAGCGCGCTCGACACAGTTGCTCGCCTGAACGAACAGCACTCGCTCGCGATGCACTGTTAGACGGAAAGTATACGATTAATATTTTATTAAAAATTTTCAAAGAGTGTTTTAATCCCATCTGGGAATGGGATCGATTGCCATAAAAAATAATTTACTCAATTTGAGACCATTTTCTCGATGACTGTGCATTTTCTCGAAAATCAATCAAAAGTAAATGTCGATTTTCATCAGTCAAAATGTTGGGAAAGGTCTCTCCTATCATTTTCGCGTGGCAGCAAGGGATCTGGTAGCTGCTCTTAAATGCCACATCTCAAGTTTCCACCCTGTATTTTTCAAACTTTTTCTGACCACAATTTTCTCTGTAAAAATGTTTTCACTTCTCATGCTCTGAAAGTGCTTATTTGTGCAGGATATAGGCTGCACAAAATCGAATTTGGTGCTCTAGCGCATTAACGTATATACTCATAAATATTAAGACAAAGAAAATAAGCCATGCAGCCAAACACAATAAGAAGTTCAGAGATAGAATTTGTTATTTTATAATATTTACTTTAGTTTTTAAGACATAAAAGATATTACGGTGGGTTATTAAATAAATTTAAGAAAATTATTATTACAAAATTAATTTAATACTAGGCTGTATAGGTCTGCAGCCCGAGCCTGGGAATCAATGGGAAAAACCATTTCCTTCTGTATTCAAAACTGTACTAATTTTAGTTTGAATTTTAAGAAATGTTATGATAAACTACTGTTTTATTTCTTCGCAATCGAAGTGAAAAGCAGAGTTTCTAACTCGTCCACAAAACCATTTCGTGCACTTGATGGAAAGTCTACTATTTAACATATACAAATTATTGTTACCTATTTGGAATATGTTGTTGTCTCCGAGCGGCGCGCCCGCCGGTGGGCTGTCCACCGCGGCGACGGATATCACGCCCGCCAGCGACAGCCGGTTAGCAGCCGACTTGGACCCGCAACGCGCCCACGTCAACTCACCACTGCGAATACGAAAAAAAAAAAATAGTAATATGGCGGCAGTGACAGAAGAGTTGAAAGGGAGCCATTTAGCTTGGTATGAGACGGGAGGCCACGAATGTGCATTAAAAAGTTACAAATGTTGATGGATGTCGAAATAAAGGAAGACCACTGAACAGATGGATGGATTGTGTAAGATATGGATATGAAGGTGATGGGTGTGGAAGATGAGATGACGAGTAACAGAAGAGGGTGGAGAAAGAGGACATACTGAGCCAAACTCAATAAATCCACGGTTATGACGATGAACATGGAGGTAATAGCAATCTATATCTATCCATAATATTAGAATTGCATGCGTCATGCGTGTGATGTTTACAGATTCAGTACTTTAAGGGCCTGTTTCACAATTGACAAGTAAGTTCTAAGTAGCGTACTTCGCAGATCATTTGACAGTTGTAATATGAAATATATTATATTAATTGAACTGCCAAGTTAGCCCCTTCGAACTTTTCGATTGTGAAACAGGCCCTAAACTAGTATTAAATTGTTTATTTTTTCTTTGTTTTTTTTTTTTCATAAACAAAAAACTAACCTGGTGAGTCTGAAATGTCTCCGTTTGGCGTGCGCGTGCGCAGCCCTCGTCCACCGCCGCCTAGGCGAACCGGCAACCGACCGAGCACCCTCCGACCGTTTGATCATCGTCCTACAAACAAATCACGTCAGTAAACACAAACATCTTTAAATCTTACAATATTGTGTTGTGTTGAGAAATAGAAGGAAGAGGTTACTCCGGTGAGCGTAACCAATACATACCCGTAACTGGTGAAGTCCAAAAGAGGCGGAAAAATAAATTACTGTATTTAATAACTATCGACAGGAATGATTGTACAGACTCGAATTATTTACTACTTATTAGGACTTGTGAGTAGTAAATAAATATAAAATTGTTTGGAAGAATTATTATTCAAGTTCAATTGGTGCACAGGTAGGAAGGTATAGGACAAATGAAAAAGTAGTGGAATATATTTTAACTTCAAAATTCATAAGAGATTATAAAACTCATTATAAAACTATTGGAATGATTAATATTACACACACTAGTATTTTAATGTATGTGTGTGATATTAATCACTGGCTTCACACGAAACTCACCCTTCTTTGAGTAGCACAGGTGTTTCCTGTACATTATTGCTCTGTGTTTCAGTGCTTGTAGAGATTATTTCGAGGAACTGCCTTATTGCTTGCACCTGAATAACAGAAAACGGGAACATGTGTAGTGAGTATATTACACACATAGATACAATTTTAAAAGTTTAAAGTTCCCGCATTAAGAATTCAAGAATAATATTTTTCTAACTTCTTGTAACCAGAATATTCTTAGTAAAAAAATTATAACAAAACAAACTCATCGTTAATATTCTTCTTTTTTAATCTTATTTTGTCAGATATAATCTCACAATACAATTAGATTACCGACAGCGATATAAAATAATGTAGTTATTGTTGATTCGAATCATATCACATCTTTCTTTGAATTCATAAATGTCATATTGTAAATTTTATAGTAGAACGCTTTAAAGATTCTACAATATTCTGGCATTGTATAATGCAAAATTAAGCAAAATTTTGGATTATTGACATTTATGAGTTCTAAATGTACGAATGTGTAGAGTGCCCGCCAGATAAGTCTGCCCGCGGTGGGTGGCGCTCCTCGCTCACATTAACACTCATAGACAAACAAAATAGCAGACGGAGTTTTAGTTCCAATTTTGACCACTCGCAGACTTATCTGGCGCGCACTCTAGTAAGCATTGCGTGTCTATGGGAAAAGGGCCATCTATGGCTATGATAGTTACATGTTTAGGCGTGCAGAAGCTGTGGTACAGTTCTGCCATGTACTCCTCCTTGCAGACCTGCTGAGCGGACCGGCTGCTCACAAGGTTGCCTAGCGACTGGATGGTCTTCGAGATCAAGGTCAGAGTTCGGGTCGTTTGGGCATCCTGTTAAAAAAGCAAATGAATTAGTACCTAATTTTATATACATATTTCTTATATTATTGACATTTATATTACCTACTCGTAAAATGCATTTTATAGTAGATAAATAGAATAAACTTGGCAAAGTGTTTGCATTTAATTTCTGATTAACACTTAACGGTGGTTAACAAAATGATCAATAAGTATATTTTTATTTGGATCAAAGTATAATCCAAGAAAGAATAATCAATTGCGAGTGAAAATACACTGATAAATTAATAGAAACTGACGATAGTTGAACTGTGACAAATATTTTAGGGATAGGCACCCGAATGGTCACTGGTGAAGGCCATGTCCGAAGGCGACGACGCATGGCAGGCTATGCGGAGGTTCGCCGAGACCGTGATGGAGGCGAAGGAGGCGGAGGAGAGGACCCGCGAAGAGGACCCCTCCGCAGATCCGCAAAGGCGGAGGAGACCTGGGCGTCGCCGGCGCATTTTTGCCCGCAACATCGCCCCCTAATTTTCTGGCCCTGAGCGACGGGCAGGGTATTTTTACCCGCCGCACAGAAGCCTCGAAGGTGTCACGACGGCATATCGGTGCTCACGTATGCCGTCGCCTTATGAGCAGCAAGCGCGGTTCAGCTGCGGAGTGGAGCCTGACAGCAGGCAAGCGCAAGACGGGGGTTAGGCACAAGGCTCAGCTGTTATTCTTTCCCCGCCCATGCGAGATGGTGGAAGCACCCTGGGGAGTTTTAGTGGGTAGTCCCGGCGCCTTTTACGTCGGGGAGCCCCACATACCCCCGCGATTTTGCCCTGGAATCGCGGGGCATGCGTAAAAGCATTAAACCCCAGGTAAAAAAAAAAAAAAAAAGGCACCCGAATGGTGGAGGGCAAACCACCAACAACAACATACCCAAAGAGGGTTGGTGTCAGGCAGGCGGCCGGCTGTAAAACCTAAGCCAAAACTTTGTGCAGTATGGATTGGAAAGTTGTCTTTGCAACCACTTATCCGTTCATCGGTCTCTCGACATGGGACGTTCCGCCTCTTTACTATACATTCATTCATCACTAGCACCTTTACGGAGTGATCGATGATATGAACCAAATGGGTGTGGATGGCTTGATGACGTCTGACCGATATAAATGGAAGAGGAAACACTGCGTCGAACCCAGATAGATAAACTGGGAACAGGGCAGGGAGAAAAAGAACAAGATTCAGGACTAATTATTTCAGAGAAAAACTAAAATGGCGGGTGAGTGTTACTTACAATTTGTTCTGTGGCGAGATCAAACAGCTTCGGGCCTAAGATGGCGGGCGCGAAGAATCTGAGGAAGATGAACCCCGAGACGACCGAGTAGCGGACCTCGGCGTTGCGTTGGAAGTGCCGCGCCGCGCACTGCCTCAGGGCGTCGAACAAACGGCACATGACCGGCGGGCACATCTCGTACGAGGACGTTATGGCGGAGAACACCTACGAACAACCGTTCTAAATAAATAAATAAAATAAAAATATGGTTTATTCACATTAATAATATGGTATCATTACATACACTCGTGAATCGTCAAATAAATGCGTTGAATATTGGAAACGAGTATGTTAAAGTCAAACCCCCTTATTATAAAACATGGACGAAGTTAATCATTGTTTAAAACTGATGTTGTCATTTTTATTTGCTAATGAAAGACAGAGTTAGCATCAATTTTAAACCATGATTAACTTTAGTCCATGTTTTATGAAAAGGGGGAAAAGGTTTCCAATATTCAACGCATAAGCTACACCTCCGTTCGAAAACTAACTGGAAGTCTTGTTTTGAGAAGAACGGGCAAGAAACTTACCAAAATATGTTTCCTTCAATTTTTAATTACAAATCCACTAATAAAGGTCATGAATTTCCCATCTATCGGGACGGATATCACAGTACATTGCTAGGTTCCTAACCGTTAGTCGCCTTGTACGACGCGCAGTCGTCAATTGTATTCTGCTCTGCAGGCACCACACGGCTTTAAATTGCATATATGCATAAAAAACGTCGGTCTTATTCCACCTCTGCCTACCCCTTCAGAGATAAATAGGTGGGTTTATGTAGGTATATACTAAGTATATACCTACATAAATCCCACGTAAAAGTATGTACAAAGACACATACCCTCTCAACATAGTCCTTCAGGTTGGCTAGGTTGGAGGAAATCGCCCCAGAGGGCTTGACCCTGGCGGGGTCGATCTCGCACGGTCGCCTCTCCGCAAACACCGCGGCGAGCGTAGGCCGCAGAACAGAGCGGAGGTACGACGCACCGGTGAGCCGCATCGCTTCATCCATCATCTTCGACACCAGGGTGTTCCCGCGGAATATTGTTGTCGCGTCACTGGAACATCCAGTTTCAATATTAGTATGACAGCTCAAAGGCGGTGAATGAAAGAAAAAAAATACCTACTGCGCCGGTCCCTACATAAAATAGCATAACGACAAGAGGATTGAAAATTATTACATCAGGTCGTGCGTGACATTTGTTGTCCAAGTAAAACATCCGATTTCGAATCCTAAAGTGAAATAAACATTTGAGTGATGACCACCGCATTTCACTCGCCAGTCAAGCAAGACTTAATATCCCCATAATGGGATTGTATATATTTAATACCTATATAAGTATATCAAGATTAAACTTTTCGTTGAATGTGTGTGAATCTATAATATTATTTTCCTACTTTCTGTTAAATAGGTAGTTTTAAATGTAATAAGTATTGTTGTACTGTTATTTTATTAGCAGTTACCTATTTGGTGCATAAAATAAAAATAAACAAGGAATATTATAGGAGGAGGTGGAAATAAACCGGCTCCCGTATTATGTAAGCCGATTTCAGTTGCTTTGGTCTACCCGTCACTCTCACACTTCGCTAGCTATTATTCTTAATGAGTGACAGAGACAGGTAGACGAAAGCAACTGAAATCGGCGCTTACATAATACGGGGTCGGGACAGATCAAATACGTGACAATGAAAGCGACTCACGTAAGTGCTGAAATCTCTGCGTCGGCCAGTTCCTTAACTATAGGCACGATGAGATCATGATGCGTGAAGAGTCTCACCAACGGCTGCGCGGCATCCGTTTTACTCGATACTATCTCTCCTAAAATATACACCGCCGACGCTGTGATTGGCTGTGGACAATGAATAAGGAGTTGCGTATCTAAATGCGATACAAATACGAGTGATTATGAGCACGATAAATAATGTATGAAAGAAAGATTTATTCAGCTTCCGCAAGATTTAAAGCTTACGGTTTTTTATTACAGTTATTTCTTTCAAATAAGAAGGAAATTAATTTGCTTTTACTTTTAGCGATCTATCAAAAAATGTCCAATAAAACTATTTATGGACTGCCGATTATCCCATTAGCTCTAATATGGTAGTTAACTATAGTCCATGCAATGATCGTTAAATTAGCCATCAAATGTGATCACATCGTTAAACGCCGACATTTCATTTACTGCAAGAGATCGTTTCCATTTAATGACTATCTCTTTAATCAAGCCAGCCCAAGCAGCAGCAAAATGATGATGTTTGAAACAAAGGTGATCATGAAATATCCTATCTACGACAAATAAATAAAATAACATCTGCATACCCTACATGAAATAGGCCGAGGTGTGTATAAATATAATGAGCGAACCCATTGACTCCCAATGAATAGACTAATTGTATTATTTATAAATGTTGCATAAAGAATGCTGCATCACATCCCGTACGCACACTACCAGCGCAGTGTACTCATGAACATCACATTTTATTGAATAAAAAAAACACAATTTCATTTGTAATTTGAAATATAGACAGTGACTTTATTATTTTTTTTTACGAGTTTAAATAAATTTTATTAAGTACTATACGGTAAAAACTAAAACTAGAAAATTGTCACCGATAGATGGCAATAGGTTCGCCACCTATTACATGGGAGCTAACTTAATTGGCGACAAGTGGGTTATACACCCACTTGTCGCACGTCACCTCTGCCTACCTCTACGGTCGGGGATATCGGCGTGATTTATGTATGTGAGTTCACTATGTATTTTGTGATATTTTGTATGTATAAGCGAATGTTGTAATCTGTGGCCTGTAAATGTGCCCATCAATAAAATAAAATCCTCTACAAAAGTTAGGCAGTATGCGGTAGTAACCTTTTGCTGCACGCTCCGCAGAAAAAGCTCCTCCAGTTTCCGGTAGTGGTCCAGCGGGAAGACGTGGTCCACCGTGTACTGTAGGCGGAGCCGTAGCGAGCCCAGCGTGGCACTTCCGGCCGCGGACAGCCTGGTGCCTGGCGGGGTGGCGCCTCGCGAAAGCGCTCCGCCCGCGCGAGACGTCAGGAAAAACCTGCAAGGCAATGGGGAGCTTGTGTTAAGGGCGCCAGAGACCAAATCGCTATAGTCAATATCATAAGTAGATTGACACTTTGAGCTATACGTCATGAAACATCTGCATGGGAATGGGACCTTATGTTATTGGTATTAGAGATCAAATCGCTATAGTCAGCATCATAAGTAAATTGTCACTTTGCGCAAGACGTCCAGGAAACACCTGCATGGGAAATGTGACCTTATGTTTGTTATTAGGTATTAGAGACCAAATCAGACGAAGAAATACAGTTGAGTATTTTAAAATGAATCTTTCTTATTTAAATCTTTTTCGTAAATAAAGTCACTTAAAATTGTTTACACTCTCTAACTAGAATGGCTGGAGCATAATTTCAGTTCAAAAAGTCCTTATATTAACAATAAAACGTTTACTCAAGTTGTTCTCATGCAGTAACCTAGGTCTTACCAGGCGCGTAAAGGGGATGGCGCGGTTTGTCGCAACTGTAGCCGCACCTCGCCGAGGAAGACAGGCGTCGCTGCATCGTGCCACACAGAAACTCTAGCTTCGCATGCCACTCCAGCCTGAAGGATTAATGATACAACAATTAATATAAAATCAATTTCAATTGACGCAGTAAGAGCAAAATAAAATTGTCCGCTCTCTCCCGCGCAAGTCGTACAAGGCGAATTGGGGTTAAAATAGTGATGATGAATGAACAGTAACATCATCATCACAACCCTTTTTATGGGGCACTATGGATGGAAGAATATTGGGAGACTGGATCATAAACCGCTAGCCCAGTGCGGCTTGGTGACTATTAACGGCTGCAGGTGCAGCCGGAACAATGATTTAACGCGCCCACCGAAGGACGAACTTAAGATTTTAAGTAATCCATTCAATGAACAGCTCTAGCAGATATTGCTAAGTTTCCGCAATCGCAAGCAATATATTAACAGCTAGCAATATACTGCGACTTACGTGCCGAAAAGATGGCAATAGGCCTGGCCTTTATTTCATAACCATGATTGGCGTAAAGTGGGTGATACAAACTTGCCTCCTTCGGTGATAAATAGGTGTGACTTGTGTTTCAATTTTTAGAGTCTACTCACAGACTGGGCGCTGTCCTTGTCCTTAGGGTCGGCTTCCATGACCAGATCAAAACAGAATATCTCGTCAAATTGCGGGTTGACAGTCTTCTTTCTCGGCTTGGTGCGCCTCTCCACTCTGCGCCCGTTGGAGTAGAGTAACGTGACGAGAGCGAACGGGTCGCACTGGCCATTCTTGGTGGTGAGCTCCGAGCACTCTAGCACCCTGAGCCGTAGGGTGTCCGGGCCCGCGTGGGCCGTGCAATGCCTCTCCGGGTCGGACCAGTAGTCGGCGGCGGTGGGTGTGGGCGAGGTGTCCGGCTCGGACATGCTATGCATGGGGGGCTTCGTGCGAGCCGTCCACTGCGCTCGGTCTTTGAGACTCTCTGAGCGGGACAAAGCTAAGGACGGCTCCGTCGCCGCTGCGCTTAGAAGCCTTTTGCTCGTCGAACTAGAACAGGAGCCAAAGCGCATGCTCTCTTTGCAGTATTCGGACAGTCTGACGAGGCCTTTGGTCTTCGCCGCGCCGTTGTCGTCCGTCGGGTCCGGGTCGGGGGGCTTCGGTTCCATTCGCAGCCGCTTTCTCGAGTCTTCGAGGAACAGCTCGATGTGAGCCTTGCCCTGGACCTCTGAGTCCGCGTCCACAGGCCGTAGCGCGAACCAGTGTTCTTTGTTGTTGTATCGGTGCAAGTCTTCCCGTTTGATTGCGACTTTGCCGAGCACTCTGTCCTGCTTGAGGTGCTTGTCACGGTCGAACACGTATATGGAGAGGTATCGAAATCTTCTGGGAACCTCGAACTGGAATTCCTCTGAGAAAAATGGGCTGAAACAACATAATGAAATCGTTAGTCGTGAATTGCATGAAGACAGCGATGGGGAATGGGCGCAGAGTTCCTCTTAGATCATACCTACTGCAATTTACGTGCTCGTTAAATGACAATAGGCTCGTGATCCACTATATGGGAAATTATATTTTATGTAAATAAATTTAAGATTTTGATAGAAAAAACAAATTTCAGTAATGGCGTCAGTGTGACATCACTGTAGCGTAAAACATGTCAGTTTCTATAGTATAGTGATTCTGATGGGCAAATAAAATGTCAAAAAATTGTGACGTCACGCGGCGTTTGACAAAATATGGCGAATTGCTAAATTTTGTATTTTTATTTTTATAAAATAAATATCAATCACAAGTATAATTAATTTGTTATCAAGTGATTTTATCGAATCTCCTTATCCTAAATAATAATTATTATAAATATAAATTATTAGAAATAATTATTTCAGTGATTCTTTGTTGTGAATGATATTTGTAGGGTCATCACCTGTCTACCACTACGGGGATAAATACGCGTTATTTATGTATGTATTAAATATGAGAATAGTAGTGAATGCAAAATAATGTAGATCATACTCTCTGACAGTGTCACTGTCTGAGCTATCATGAGCTAATATTTATTTTCGTCGACAGACAGAGCAGTGCACATTTATATTACAATCGTTATCAAGCTTAAGCCGTGTGGTGACGGCAGAGTAGAATACAATTGTCACCATCCCAAATCTCTCCCGTGGGTGTCGTACAAGGCGACTAAGGATAAATCAGTGATGAGAAATGGGCAGCAGCGTTCCTCTTATACTACCGTCCTGACAATGTACTGCGACTTTTGTGCCCGATAAATGGCAATAGGCTCGCCACCTATTACATGGGACTTAACATAATTGGCGAAACGCGGGTGAGAATTCACCTCTGCCTACCCCTTCGGGGATATGGGCGTGATTTATGTATGTATGTTATCAAGCTTTCGACTGCCACGATATTTATTGCCGCGTCTTATAAAGTTACAAGTTGCAGTCGCGTGGGGTGCCTTGCATCTCTCTCGCCCACTTGTTTTACAAATTGTTTATAAGTTATCTTCGACTAATGTTCTTCATTGTACATTTGGAAAGAAACTAAATTATACACTATTTTGTTCCACGCATGGAAAAAAACAAAAAAAACCTGCGTAATTTCATGAGAATAGATTGCCTATAAAATGTGCACCTATTCAAGGAGATTGCTTCGTAAAACTTTAAATTAGCGAGCGACCGAGGTAATCGTAGAGCTTTATTGGCTAATAGGATCCCAAAATAACACTATAACTCCGTGTGGCTGGAGATCGATTTTATTTAGTGTCCGTATGAAACTTTACAAACCAATAAGTATGCCGTGTGGTGACGGCAGAGTAGAATACAATTGTCACCACCCCAAATCTCTCCCGTGGGTGTCGTACAAGACGACTAAGGATAAATCAGTGATGAGGAAACGGCAGCAGCGGTCCTCTTTTACCACCTAGCAATGTACTGCGACTTTTGTGTCTGATAAATGGCAATAGACTCGCCATTAAATGGGACCTGACGGAACGTGGGTGCTAGTTCACCTCTGCCTATCCCTTCGGGAATACAGGCGTGATATGATATAATACAGATATGGACGCAAAGGAGACCGGTGATTTAGCACAATAAAAGGCGAGGTGTTATTATCACCGCGTGCGTGCGTAGGCATATTCAGCAGTGAAAGTCTTGTCGTTCCTGCCTGCCTCACCAATGCTTTTTGCACGGAGTTTCTTACCATTAGCAAACTACATCTGCACGCTAAACGCGCGTATTACCAACACTGCGACTTTCTCATAACGACGACCGCCGTTTAAATCAAATTTTATTGTTGAATGAATAAAAATTTATTTAATACTCTAATATTTTATACGACGCCCGGTTTGATCGACTGGTGAGATCGCTGGCTATCGGCCAAGAGGTCCTGGGTTCGAAGGGGAAAATGTTTGTGGTTAACACAGACAGACAGTTGATCTTGAGTCATGCTTGTTTATATGTATATTTAAAAGTATACTTAATAATAAGTATATTTAAAGAAAAACATCATCTAGTATCCATAACACAAGTGCGTAAACTACCTAATTTGGGCTAGATTATACTAAGGTGTGTGTGCAAGTAAAATTTATTCATACATATTTACATCATTACTTAACGACCGGTATATGAGACATTAGTTAGTTAGAACCGGTATTGCAATCATTGTCTTGTCAAGTAGCTGGTTGTATGAATTAAAATTGCGAGAGGGCTAAGACGTCAGCAGCATGCGCGTGCGCCGCCGCGCCCCCGCCCGCCATGGTTCCGCCTCCGGTGTATAAATATCGAAACGGCGCCGGATGCGTTGCCTTCCATGACACACATACACACATTGGCTTCGGTATGTGAGTATTACTAATAATAAAACAACAATATCATTCATGTTTAGGGTAATGACATCCAATAGTCTATATAATTTTAATCGCAAAACAAGTGTTGTAATGCAAATTGTCTGCGAAACGTTTGCGGTGTGCTGTAAATATGTAAACGAACGTGTAATTAAACATGTATTAATGTAGTCATTAATATTCCATAGCAACAAATAACCAAGACAGGTTATGAAAATCACACGCTCTTAACAGCAAACAAGAAACAGTTTGTAAGTAAATTGCTTTGTATAAATTAAAAGTGCATCCTATGCTGGCTTCTATGCTGGCCTGGAGCGAATAAATAACGTAGTAGCCAGCCCCGACTCGACTTACTCCAAGGGAGCCGTAAAAGTAGAATGAGAGATTGCCCGGTGTAGACCAATAAGCACATTGGGGCAGCTCAATGGTGGAGGGTAAACTAACACCAAGAACATACCCAAAAACGGTTGGTGTCAGGCAAGTAGCCGACTGTATAACTAAAGTAAAACTTAAGACCTTGAGTATTCACTCTTTCCGTTCATCGGTCTCTCGACAAAGTCATTTCTATAAGATTTCTATACATTCATTCAATACACGTGTGAATGAATATGATGTGATATAAAGAATGGTATGAATCAAAAGTGAGTGAGTGGTCAGATGACGTCTAACTGATATGAATGGAAGAGGAAATAGGGAGGAATATGACTCCGAAATATAATGGGAAGATGATGATGAAAGGGCGGTAAACGCTTGCGTATAATTTTTAACGTTGGTATCGTAAACTATTCATTGTGGCTAATGTGTCTTTTATGCGAAACCGGCAGCGGTTTGCACAAACACTATGCCACGTATGTACGAGCTACATTCGTGGAATCCATGGAAAGAAAACATCGTCATGGCATGACTAAAATAAACAAAACTTTTAGTTAGTAATCATTATCAAATTTAATTCCATTATACCACAAGCTCATCCCATTCAAGATTCTGTCTGAAAAGACTGAGCATTGAAAAGAATGTTTCGTAAGAGTTACGTGCATGCTCCTACACCTACTGGCATTAGACCAGGGCTAAGTATCGGGTGGGGGGGTTCAGCCCAGTTTGCCATTGACGGGCCTTTTTAAATAACTAGGGCACAATCCTACACTGGTCCGTCCGTGCACAGTATACCCAGAACAGTAATACGTCTTCATACAAACTAGGCCATTAGATTGTGTGCTTTCGTACTCGGCGCCGCCGTATAGGCTCGCACTGTAACCCCCGAATACAGAAACGCTAATCAAATTTGGGGGACTGCTTAAAAAGTTAAGTGGACATTACCTGTCAGAATTTGTATGAAAAAACGTAAATTTTGACATTTAAATGTTAAGCAAGACTCAATCTTTGATTAGCGTTTCTGTATTCGGGGGTATGGCACACATTGATATAAAATACGGTGGCATAAGGGTTCGGTGGCATCGCGCGTGTACAAGTTGATTGCGGTTTCGCTCGCTGTCCCCGTTCGGCACATTCGCTCTCGCAGCCGCCGCTTTAGTTACAATTACAACAACCTTAGCGTCATGCAAGAGTATGCTGATAACTCGCCGACAGGCCGCAGACAAACTACTGTTCTGGGTATACTGTGGTCCGTACGAGCGTCAATGAGCGCAGCGAGTCGATGAGCACAAAATAGCGCGTCGCCGTACGCGCGTCGGCCGGATCGGCGCACGGGTTGTGATTCGTGAACCAGAGCATTGCACTTGGGACGGTTATACATGAATACGGCACGTCATTAGCTGCTAAATGACTGGGAGTATTGGTGACTCACTGCCGCACTCAGAGACGTCAAATGAGTAATTAATACAAAAAAAAATTACAATTCAAAACTATTCGTTTCGAAACTATAAGTTTCGATATTGTATCAACAGTCGAAGGTAGACACCAGCCTGGCGAAACTCCCATACTACAGAAAAAATGTATGGAGTTTAGGCAATTTTTAATGGCGACTTGTTTTGTCTCTTACTTCCGATCTAACCTTCCTTGTCTCGCGCTGCCGGAGTGTGTCTCTAATGTCATTATGTCACTATGCCGTTTTGAAAATATAAATTATAGCGTTGTTTTAGTTTAGTTTTCCATCTTGTGCCTATTTATTGTCATCAGTGACTTATCATTAGTGTATATCTACTAGTTTGTGTCATTTATTTATGTGCATAACAGCGAAATGTTTTACAAAAGGTGTGAAATATGTTGACTAAAATCTGGTAGGAAATTAAACCCAAAGTGGGTTTTCATGGCCAATTCCCACTAGATGAGAAGCGGTAAGTAGTTTTCCATGTTATTATATAAACGCTAAGTAATTAGAAATAAGTTTTGGTCACTTATATCAAAAATCATATGCGCCGTAGCGATGTCCTTACTACTTACAAAATTATCGATAAAAAATCTATTTTCGTAAATTTGAGTATCAAATGTACTTGAGATGTTTCATTAGTTTAATACATATAAATATTGTCTATTGCAATATATTATAATATAGTATATCATATATAGGATTATTTATAAAACAACAAAAACCTCCCATGACTAGATAGCTAACATCATTAACAACAAAGTTTGTTGTATGAGTTTTAATATAATGCAGAACATTGCGCAGAATTATTCGCATGTGTTCATCTCTCATTATCATCATCAAAACTTCTTCTGTGTTCAACTCCACTTATTTTTTCAGATCACAGCGTGACTTGTTGAAAGGCGATGAGAGTCATGGCTGCAAAGCATATGAGAGTGGATCGGCATTAACCCCGTTGAAAAGCTGTTTCGGTTTGCGACTGACAGAGATGAATATAAAAAGCTGACGGCTTATCTTCCGAATTGAAGAGGCACTAGAAGAAGACAGCGTGACTGCCGCCTTGCTACACGGTGCCCGTCGGGTGTGATCGTTGCCTGCAACCGCATAAGCGCCTCTAATGGTAAGTTACATAACCTATCTTTCCGATATGGTTAAATAGCTCAATTCCTGAAGCTAATGAGTGGTTTATTTCAGAACCAGATTTCATTGATTGGGCAGAACCAGACCTTCGGGCGCGTTACACATAGTCCGCTATGGTAAGTGGTGAACAATAAATTGAATTGATGATGACCAGCGTAAACTCAAACGATATATATACTAATTTAATCTATTTATTATTTCAGATCTAAATGTCCTGCTTACTTGCTTACACAACATTGCAAAAACGTGTGTTGATCGATCAGCTAACATCTGAAGACTCCGCCTAGAATAAGAGATCAGAAAATTACCAACAATTTAATTTCCACATTGTAAACATAACTTTTATTTTTTGTTGTTAAATAAATTGTATTAAATAATTACACGTAATTGAATAATACTCAATATTTTCAAACGATGAGAGCTTTTTATTTTGCTTTTGTAGGATTAAAAAACCTGTCTGCAAGGCAGGGGGGGGTACCCATTCGTTTTTATCGATATCGACACATTCTGTAGCGTACACCACATCCTTAGTTTGCTTTTGTAGTATGTTGGCATTACTTTTTTATCTGTCTCTGTTGGTTGGTACGAGATCTTAGCCTAAACTGCGAGTCAAAATCGTCAAAAAGCTTGTTTGAAGTCCCGACTCTTAAACGTAGTGTATTATATACTCTTTGGTAGACACCACAGTTTGGTTGCTTAGCAACTTCTGTTATTTATCGTAATATGTCAAAAAATGATAGGCAACTAAACTTTAGTAAGCTTACTTTTAACTGTAGATAGAATATTGAAACTCGCCGCATGTAAAGTAAGATTTAAATGAAATTGTTTAGTATTAAGCACTCATTAAAGTTAATTGTCGTTGCTACTACCTAATTTTGGCTAGTAATTGCGTCTCTGAGTGCAGCTGTAATACCGTTAATATACATATTTATATATTTAACAACGCCCTGATATGCCCAATGAATATATTCATAAACACAAAACTCAGTTTTAAAACACTGTCTAAATCAATGGCTTACTGTCTCTTTTCATCACAACCTTAACAGTTTGATAGCAAGGCTGAATGGTAACGGAGCAGTTTTACATTTAAATAGTATCAAAATGGTATAAAATACTTATTTACATTTAATGAATAAGGCGGTAAGTAGTTAAAGCTTAAATAATTAACATATCAAAATTGTAACTTAAGCAGCGGCCCTAGCCAAGTGGCTTTTCTATTCGAACGCATAGAAAACAAATCGTCAGTTTCATACTTTTGTATTCTACGCGTTCGAATAGATTGGCCACTTGGCTAGGGCCACTTATTGTCCTCTTTTTTTAATTCTCCCTATATTTTAGGGAAGGCAAAGGGTCTAGCCCATACAGCCAAGTCTTTAGTGTATATTTTATCTGTAGTCTTATGAAATAATGAGTGGGTGAAATATATGAATGAAATGAATTTTACATAAAATATGGGTGTCACATATTTTAACGCATCTAGGGAGTGCTTGGCACGAATTGAATGGTAACAGAGTTCATGATGATGACTGAAGATGAGGTGGACAAAACCACTTTTTACAGTGGTTTTTACCACAACATCAAACACATCACAAGACTCATTTTCAATGATTCTGCATAATTGCACATCAACACGGTGCATCAAAATAACACCACTTTCACTGCACAAAATCCACTCTGTAACAATTTTAGAATTAGCTAAAATAAATCTGACTGACACCACGAAACGCGCCAAACACTCTTATTGTCCTCTATGGGCCACAGGTTCGTAGAGATGGACCAACAAAACAACTTTGTTTTTAGCTGTAATTCGTGATCGTGATACGAAGAATGTCTAATTCCTATTCATATAAACGCGACAGAGGTAATCTTAGTCGCGTGCAGGTATCCAGTAGTTGCCGATAAGAAAGTGAAACATAATAGACCTTATTCTGACCACCACAACTGAGAACCAATCTTTGTGCAGTCTATATTCCTGTTTCTTATGTAAGAAGTGTCAAAAGGATGATAGGCGAATGGACATAAAGCTCATTAATTAGATACAATAATACACCATATCCAGTAGACAGATCACACTGAAATATTTTCAGTGAATTCTTTAGTGACGTGGAGTATTTAAAGGGTCTTGATGAACGATTATAATAAACAACATCTTGGTTGAAGTGATTTTGTCAGTGTGTGATGCTGATGATGACACAGCAGAATACAATTTCAACTTAATTTACCATCACCTATCTATACCGCGGGTATTGTATAAGGTTATGTATGCCACCACACATACCATGTCATTTAAAATATAAAACTATCTGTTTTAAACTTGGGTGCCTTATTTCCTGTTAACGAATGGAATCATAGAATTAAATGTTTACCTGTACAATTACTAAGCTATTTTTTGGAAATGTCTGAATATAAGAGATAATTTAGTCAATATATTATCTGAATTATAATGAATACAAACAACAAATATTCGTGTAACGTGTAAAAGATGGCTGTAAATTTCCCTGTGTACACGCTCATTCCTCTCTCAACTCCCTCAGCCGAGCTCAATACGGGGCTAGAAGCCCGGGCGATGATCATTTTACGCGCCGCGCGGTTCCGGGACCAATTTATCACTTAAAAGCTTCCGCCCGGTGCAGTGGCACTAAGACATTCTTACGGAGAGTTGTTTTTTTTATGATGCTGCTCTCAAACCGAATACACTCCTTGAAATAATCCCCACCGCGGCTACCGAATTTCGTGGTTCTCTGAACGACTGTGTGGTGTTTATTTAAAACTCAGTTCCAATTGATCTGCATAGAAAGGTAAACATTCTTGACGAGTTATTTGAGTTTAAATTTTTGATGAACTATTTGGGGATTGTAGGATTGGTGTTACCTTAATAATGTCAAATATTTAATAAAATGGTTTGGTTGATTGTTTTTCCCAATGCCACAATTATAGTTAATTTTACATGACACCAAAACACTTTTTTCCTCACTTATGTGAAGTTTTTTTTGCCGACGATTATAGATTGATATTGTTAGTTTTATAGAAGTTTAATTATTGAAGGTATTGTTGAAGGTAACTTTTTCTAAAAAGAGATGTGACTACCTAATGAATTTTACACGTAGGTAGAAAACAAACCCCTCCCATTACCTAACCTGGAGATAGCTGTTTGGACAGCTATGCATGATAAATAGATGCGGTAGTGGTAACGATAACCTATCTCGAGACAAAGAGACCATTAAGTAACTCGTCCCACTGACGTGACATTTCCTTCGATATCCCCCGATGCGTCCTCACCTCTCGGGTCACTAAATCATTATCGCTTCCGCTCATTAACAAACAACGTACCCAATCACATGAGAGATAAATATTGTAGTGACAACGTACGGACTAAGCCACATTGTAATGTATGCAGTAAACGAATTTTTATGAGTTCCACATACATAATAAAAAGAAGAAAAAAATTGTAAAAAAATTGGTTTTTTTTTTTTTAAGAAATTCTATTTTGATTTTCTTCCTTTTGATATTATATTGGATGCATAATGAATTTAAATTAAGTCAATTCCTATCTGGTAACTTTATTAAAACATTGTTGTGAAGTTTTAATTTGTATATTTTTTATTCGTTTTACAACCTTCCAATACTTTTGTTACTTATTGTTTTTGTTATGGGATAGACCTGAAAAACAACAAACAAAAAAAATTTTCACGTGTTTTTAGGACTGAAATGTAGCATTTCCAGCTACTGAAATTTTGTTTTTAATAAATAGAGGAGGTACCTAATTGGAATTAAAAACTTAAATCACTCGACACGTCAATTTATCGTCTATCTAATAAGGTGATTGTTACGTGGAAGACACACGCTAAAATTAAATGTGTGGGGGTGCAGCGGAAGGGACGTTCCGTGCGGGCGCACGCCCGACGGATACGCATCCGGGACGCGGCGCGCCGCAGCGGCCGCCGCCCCGCCCTGGCCCTTTGACAGACCCTACCCCGAAAACTTTATTTCGAACGCGTTTTGTGTCAAAATCGACAAATATTTGTGTGATATCTTGTATATCCGGCAATTGCTTACACTGTAGCGATGTGCCCGATATTTGATGTCAAGATTCGAAGACAGATACGGATCATAAATTTCTTAGGTACTGTTTGTATGATATCTGTTCTAAAATTGTTTGTAATATAAAGGTGGCAAATGTTTTTCATTGCTATTTAATTACCAATATATTATTATTATAGTATGTCATCAATGTATTGAAAATTAATAAGCTAAAAGATTCGCCTACTAAACTGATACGAAAACGAATCCTTCTTTTCCCTCGGTTATTTGCGGATATGGATTCGGATATGGACATCCAACACGTCACTACTTACAATTCAATTTATCTATGACACTAATGTCCTCTCCTAAGTAATTATATAATCATAGTGTAACTGTGTATGAAGAGCAGTTGCGATTAATACACGATAAGATAGTTCCGCCGATATGGTATTTAATATAGGTACCGGCTTGCAGTGAAATCGGAAGTGCACCTTACATAAAATACTACAAAGTCAACACGGTTGTGAGGCGCCAATTAGTATGCAAGATAGAGGAAAGTGAAGCATAAAAACCGGGGAAAGTTTGTGTACCTCAGCGGTGGCGGCAAATTACACTGTGACTTGAATATTTTCAGTTGATTTTCACACCATTTTACATTCGTCACTGATGCATGAATCATACATAATATTATACTTCATCGTAGTAGTTTGTATCGTAGAGCTCAATAGGTACACCCAACGACGCCCAAAACGTCATTCAGAAAACTGCCATCCTAATGACAAATGCAGTAACTTCATTTTTAGAGAATACTACATTCCAAATTACTACATACTTCGGAGGGCAGTATAATATAATAGTAGACATATATCGATTATTTTGTGTACTTCAAATACACTCCCACATTTATATGTTGCAATCACCGATACCACCTTTATAACACAATAGATGTGGCGGTAGGTAAGTAGGTAGTAGGTACTATATGACTAATTGCTGGTAATGTTGTGTGACATGCCTACACCAAGTCAGAAATTTACCAAACCTTGACCTAATAAATTGTTTGCCCTCCCCAAATATGCCAGCAAACGGTTCCCGGTTGATAACGTGGTCGCGGCGGAAGCCGGACGCACGCTTACAATGGGTCCGTTATGACATTACCGGAATGAAACATTGAAAAAAGCGTTCGATTTACTCAACAGTGGGGTGGAGACAGGAAACTTAAAAATAGGAACGGCGATTACACAGTCAAGGACAAATGTCGCAGCCAGAGAGAGTGACTACTTCCAGCGTGACGAGTTTCAAACTTGCATTATATAAAATTCCCTTTATAAGCCCATCAGCACCCAGAAAACTTTTGTTCGACCGAATTCAAGCATCTCACTCGCGCCATCTCTTTGTACCAGATGCGTGAGAGTGACAGATTGCTACACCGTGAAAATATTTGTGACAAATTATGACGTTACTGTATAGGTAATTTAAGACTAAGGTAAGGTCTTCTAGTCAAAGCCTAGTATAAATGCATCTTGAAGGTTTATCATAAATTATCCTACCATATTGCAATTAACTTTTCTCTTCCATTCATATCAGTAAAACGCACCCAAATAATATTATGAATTTCACATGCATACCATTAAATAAAAGTTCTTGGAAATAAAACAACTTTTATTACCTACTTCGTTTGTAACAGTACAGTGAGTCGTTGCCACCGGAAGTTCACGCAATTGTTTTAACCACCGATCCACATTGAGACCACCGAGTGGAGTTACGTTTCAAACACGTCCTTGAGGTAGTAAAATTCTTTAAATTTCCTAATATATCTATCTGTTCGGCCTAAACTGCAGGTTCAAGGTTGTAAGAATGTTATTAAAAAAAATACTAACCGAGTCGGTTCCATAGTGGAAGTGCGGAATATTTCTTCTTGGTCAAGTGACAGCACACAGTATACTCCATGATTGCGTCCCGGTAAATTTTTTGCTTCTCCTGCAACAAGGGATAGGAAAACATTTAATAAAACTTCAAATTATGTTTATTAATTTGAAACCCATGGAAATAAATAGCTGGATAGTTTACAACGGAAGACCAGGAAGTGGGATTTTCCGTACGCGAGGGTGGAAAAGTCCACTATATGGTCAGGTGTGACATAAAATTCATTTCTACATAGCGAATGGGGGACATACCATATTATTTATGCTATGTAAAAATAATTTAGTACAGCGTGAAATATAATAGTTACAGGAATTTGTGGTAAAGGCCAGATTGCGAAAGACCCGAATTAAATTTTTCGAAGTTTTTCTGACCTGTATTTATAATAATAATAATTATACGGATGACGTCAATAAATATCATTATGAAATGTACGGAGGTGTGTTATATGAACGTCAACGATGCATAACACAGAAATCCGCAAATAGACGTAACTTGAGGACGTAATCAAATCACAGATGTGTTATTGGACGTCAGTGCACTGAGTTGATATAAATCCTCAATTATATATTCAATGTCGATGTTGCCTATTTTGACGCTAGAAGCACCAGCCATTGCGTTTACATCTCCGTTGATTGCATACATACGTCAACAAAAACTTTATCTATATCTTTGTACACCACAAACAAGTGTCAGTGTCACCAGACGGCATTTAACCTGTGTTTGATTTAATTATGATTTATAACTTAATTTCTCCAAAATTAAATAATATTTATTTCGTCTTTACCCTATCACCATCACCCTTACCCCCGAATACAGAAACGCTAATCAAATTTTGAGCGCTGCTTACAAAGTTAAGTGGACAATGCCTGTCAGAATTTGTATGGAAAAACGTAAATTTTGACAATACTTAAATGCTAAGCAGGACTCAAACTTTAAGTAGCGTTTTTGTATTCGGGGATGAATCGGCTTGCGCGACCACTAGTTATAATATACATGCGGATGAATGTACAAAGATTGTAATGATGAAACTTTATTGAGCCCTTTGTTTTACTTGCTATGTGACTTGGTTTGTGCAAAAATATTTCACAATCTATGGTATGTACCATTACAATGGGGTATTCTTCAAAAATTTTCCCATTAGAAATATGAAGTAGATAATTATCTTTTTAGAGCCTCCAACGTGAGCAATAGATAATAACTTCTTAGTAGCAACTGTTGGTGTGGAAACCGTGTTAGTCCTTCGCAATCTGGGTGAATACGGTACACAAAACATTGTGAACTAATTAATGGTTACATTTTATACGCATCATGGCATACTTTTTCTGACATCATTTTCTTTATAATATTTTGTGCGAAATTTATGTAAACTTCAAACAAAAATCCATCGACGCACTGTATCGAAAGTAAAATGAGCACTGAGCACTTAATGCCAAAAAAATTAATTTAAATCTAAACCCAGTTAGAATAGCGACTGGTTTAGAATATTTTTTTTTTGTATTAAGTACTCATTAACGTTAATTGACTTCTCTGAGTGTGGCAGTATGTCTATAGCAGGTTCCATTTCCGCTTCAGGACATTATTACTCGAAAATTTTCAGATCTCTTTCTTTCAGTCAGTTGTCAGTTCAGGGATACTAATACGGTTTGCTATTGAAAAAAACACTCGTACAATCAAAGAAAAACATATGCAATTCAATTAACTCCCACAACACAGTCATAATTGCAAGGAATTAGTATCAGTGACCATTGCAGAACCAATATTATGCTACACATAAAAGGGAGGAGCGCGAGCGGTGACAATTCTTGCACAACGTACCGCGGCCTCGGCAGATATTATGGCTTTATATGGTGAGCCCAAGGTAAAGAGCCGACCGCCCATAAACGAACACTCCAGTCGAGTGGCTCGCCAAAGCCCAGTCCGGTTGTTGCCAAAGCTGCAATCTCAATAATCGAGGATACCGACCCGTCTTTAGGTAAATAAAAAAAGGAGGATGCTTCTCAATAGACAGCCATTTCAAAAATAAACTGCGCTCGAATTTGGGAAATGAGTAATGATCTCGAAAGGTTGCCAATACACAAAACAACAAAGACGTGTAGGGAAGAGAAATTTTGACCCCTGAAAAGATGGATGGGTGTAAAGTATGAATTATGACATGAAAGTGACGGATGTGGAGATGACGAGTAACAGAAGAGAACGGAGTAAGAATAGATACTGCGCCGACCACAAACAGGATGGGTATAAGGGCAGGGTGATGACGTAAGGAAGAGAAATTTTGCAAATGTATTGCATTAATTAGTAAGTATCTACCGAAATAAACATTTCACAACGCACATCAGCTAATGATTAATTCGTACTCTCATTAGTAACGGAACAAGAAAACAAAGTGAATGACCATGACCGACACGTGTTAAATGTTCACTAAACTTCCTTTTCGTTAAAGCGATATTCATTTGTTAGTTGGCTTCTCACGTTAGTACAGTGCAACTGCATTGGTACTGACAATAATCTTACAAGACCTATTGTAATGGGAGTCTTTGTCCTACTGCCTTTGTTTCTGAATTCTGTATTAGATTCATAATTCTCAATATGCACTAAATTATTTGTGTTGTATACGTAACAACGTTTATAATTTTTATTGGGGTGCCGTAATTGTGTGTCCCACGTCCGTTACGTTGACTGTGTTAAAAGACAAATAAAGAATTACATTTATTCAACTCGCAACGTGAATTATTTTCACAACGTCCATTGTAACTTTCCAGAAATTTTCTAACGTAAATGACTCATTATTGCGCCGCCGTCATAAAGAATTTAAATGATCACAAGACAAGCTGAGGCAAGATCATTGTTGCGATTGTTAGGGCACTCGAACAAAGGAGAGACCTTCCTTCGGCAGTGAGCTCCCACAAATTCGTCGTAATTGGACAGCGAGAGAAACTTGCAACAAACTGTACATAATTGCTGATGCAAAAACAACCGTCATCATCATCAACACGACAGCAACACACGCCACCAAAGTGGATCGTGGGAGTGAAACGGGAACCACTGAATCAGCTACTGAGGAAACGCGTATCTACTACACTGACTCGAGCCGCAAGATGTTTCCACACCGTGCGTAGCGCGATTGTTTCGAAATCAAGAGTACGTACGTTCATAAGACATGGGAACTTAATGGATATCGGTATTTTCTGTCGCTATTATTGTACTTAATGCCGCAACGGTTAAGTTGCAAAACGCTTGTTGGTAATTTTTGTCTGCTTGGTAAATAATGTCTATAGGGCTATTGTACGCACGCATGACAGGAAACGTTAAATTTACGCACTTACACAATGCGAACCGTGCTTCTCGTTGTTCGCCACAATTAATCAGCTCGTCCTATTATTTAATCCAGCAGCCGCAGTTGTAGACCAGTAAAAGTGTTTACCACAATATGAGCGTATGTAGGTACTACCTATATTTCCACAAAGGCGCGCTAAGGGCACGATGAACCGTCGTTAAACTCTCAATGAGTGCAAATCAGTATCTCATGCTTATGATTCATATTAATCTGTCATTGTTTATGTCAAGACTTAATGACCTACCAAATAGCACTGGCCCAGCAATGATGGCCATTTAACGAATAATGTGGAATTTAACCAATCACCTAACTTTATGATACTGCTATTTAGATTACCTAGTACTAGATTCTACATCTATGTATTGGGTACCTATGTTATATAAACAAATACTATCAAACAAAACCCTGCCTGCTCATGACATGAATATGCAATGAAAATGGAAGTTTACTAATGCAACGAGACTGTGGCGAATCTGCATGCCTACACTTTTTGTTAATTAAATAACATCATTTGGTATTCAACGTAGGCTTTTTGAGTACAGTACGTAGGTTATCTAGGTCTTCACCCACACTTGGCAAACTGAATTTGCAGGTACATTGCGAAAACCAACCGCCTTGTTCAAATCCCACCGAAGTCAACATTCTCTGACGACATATTTTGTAATTTGTCTGATTCAACATTGACCGGCTTTATTATTTGAGTTCCCGTAGCTCTATACTGATTATTTATTACATACACATACATACATAAATCACTCCTATATCCCCGAAGGGGTAGGCAGAGGTGAACTAGCACCCACGTTTCGCCAAATATGTCAAGTCCTATGTGGCGAGCCTATTGCCATTTATCAGGCACAAAAGTCGCAGTACATTGCTAGCCTAGGTGGTATAAGAGGAAAGCTGCTGCCCATTCCTAATCATATTTAGATTTATCTTTAGTCGCCTTGTGCGACACCCACGAGAAAGATTTGGGGTGGTGACAATTGTATTCTACTCTGCCTGTCAAAGTTAATCGTTACATTTAGTATGACGAGAAAAAAAAAATGTAGAAAGTAAAGTACGGCAAGTACGAAACTTTCTCAAGATATTCACCTGCACAATAGTCTTTTGGTGGCACTCCTCCCATCTGTTACGATGAGGCTACAATTATGACGTAGTATGTGAATGGTGACGGCAGAGTAGAATACAATTGTCACCACCCCAAATCTCTCCCGTGGGTGTCGTACAAGGCGACTAAGGATAAATCAGTGATGAGGAATGGACAGCAGCGTTCCTCTTATACCACCACGAAATAGCAATGTACTGCGACTTTTGTGCTCGATAAATGGGACCATCGCCACCTATTACATGGGACCTAACATAATTGGCGAAACGTGGGTGCTAGTTCACCTCTGCCTACCCCTTCGGAGATATAGGCGTGATTTATGTATGTATGTATGGATGGATGTGAATATGAAACAAAGAAAAAAAAACAATTGCTGCATCGAACATTACAGCCTCGCCTCACACGGCAGTATTCTCTCATAAAAATCAATTCATACATAATTGATTTCTTTATTTGGATATTACAACAACTAGCCATCAAGTTTGGCATGGGCTCAACTGTTTTACTATGTAGTACTGACTGTGACACCAACCTTTCCGCCAAGCCATAAATTTTAATTCAAACCTAAAGTATCAATGATCTCAATTGTCTTCATTCATAGTCTAATATAAACAGACCTTGTGTGGCTCATTCACAAAGATATAAAAGATAGCACCGATAAGAAAATGAATGACAAAGTGTAAATTTTAGTACTTATGCCGTATTTACATGATGTGTCAAAGGCATTAAGATAATGCTCACGATGCGGCCTTCGACGATTAAGACTATTTCGTAACAAAGCGTTACATTATCCTCAAAGTTAACTATTTCGGATAGACGTACTCATATTGATAAAGAGAATAATTAATAGGAATGTAGGGCATGTGTTAATTAATTCAGCCCTCCATCCCTTATCTTCAATATTTAATAGAGTCAAACACCTCAATTTTAAACTGTATTTATCTGTAAGCCATTAAAACCTCACACAATGTTATATGTAAGTACACACGTAAACAAGTGTAAATCTACTCATAAACAACGCTATCGCCATCTCCATTGTAATCTTATCGACGCTGCCGTGATTGTGATTAGACGCAGATACATTGTTTTGAATGGAATGAAAATGTTAGCGTGGACATGGATGTATAGGTACGCTGTGGTTACGGGCGTCGAGACGATAACACGGTGACGATAGACGAGCGCGTTTTTCATTAACGGACTGGCGGGTTTCCATGAATGAGTGCGCTGAATGGAAAACGATCGGTATGCCCCATTCAGAGGCGTCGCCACCTCCGCGCGCGCATGCAATACGGGCACAGACGCGCCGCCCGCCGCGACCGTGAGGCAGCTGCCGGCGGCGCCCTCTACCCGCTCAATTAATCGCTCATCACCTCGCTGGCCTAGTAAGGCTCAGGGCAGATTATAGTCTAACTAAATAAAAACCTATTGCGTTACAAAAATTACGAAAACGCACATCCTCGAACTCTTCTCCCCCTGCCCTTATCCTACTCTAAGTAGTATCGGCACAACATGTATTTTTCTTTCAACATGTATTTTTCTCTCCTGTATAAGACATGCGTGAACTCGCCTCTTTCTCATATTCATCTTTCACACAATGCATCCATCGCTTCTTCGGTCTTCCTCTCATCTTCGAACTAAAAGCGTTTTATAGACAGCGAAATGACAATACGTCTCCTAATATTTTTCGAGAAATTGACCTTTTTATGTTTTTGAAATTTACATTTCTTTGTCTGTGTAAGATACTTTGTGTAAAATTTTGTCTGTGTTAGTTAGATAATGGCACTTAGCGGTCGATTGACAAACTGTCTAGAGAGCTAGGAACCCTCTATTCTAGTCCAGTTGAGCGTCAATGAAAAACACGGCGCATTATGTTATAGCTCTCAGAAAAATTAATTGGCGAAGTTGAAAGAGCACACTTATTTAAATGTAGAAGACATTGAAATAGACATAGACTCGGAATATTCTGTGCGTCGCGTCGCAGACCAAACAGCTTCGATTTAATTTTAACGCAGACTTGTCTATGTGAGATAAGTCTGTCTTAAAACTGTCTGCGTGACTCTAGTCGGCACAAGCCTTATTCTAGAAATCGAACCATGACGCCCGTAGTTCATTCACAACGCAAACTTAAAATGAATCGTATTGCTCTACAACGTGTTAATGGGGCACCAAATTAGATGTGCAATACAATAGCAAAACCAGAACACAGATATATAATAAAAAATATTTCTTGATTGTAAGAAGTTATATAATTTTTTCCATATTATGCAGTAGTAAAATTGAGTATTCGTTTTTGTTGTAAGATTATTTACGTAGATTAAGCTATAGAAGTCTATAGCCAGCATTGTGAATGACTATACTATAGACTGAATGAAAAAACATCAGTCAAATGATAAATAGGTGTCTAATATTATCACAGTCACAAATCAAATCAATTTATTGATAGATAGATACGGTTTGCCAATTTATTTACACATCTGTACCGGAAAGTGTCAATGCCACAGCACTAGAGCGCTTGATTAGCTTCATTGGTTCTAAAAGAACAATAGTTCATGCCATGCCATGTGATACACAGCTAGTACCCGTGATAAAACATCCTATTGAATGCCCACTCACACTTACAAGGCAATGCGTAATATGTTACGGTAGGTACTAATTGAGATCACCTAGCTAAGTGACTAATGTAGTGTCCATACTACAAAGGCAACGCCCGCCCACCTTCGCAATTCATAACGCAGTTTTTGTGTGAAGATCTTTGATGTTAATATGACAATAAGATAGTATTATCAACATTATGATACATCGATTGTATTATGATACAATTTTATGTGCAGACAACTCAATTGGATCGGGTTACCACATTTATGCAATGTATTACTATAATCTGTTTTGGTTTAACTACGAATAAAGATGTAAATAGTAGATTGAGTGTTTCAAAGTAAAATACAAATTACTTAGTAAAAGTTTTTAAATATTGACTGCTTCTTGTCTTTTTTATCAAACCATCAACGACGGCTTCCCGCAACCTTTACCAGATCAACGGTTCAATTGAACGCGGGACCGATCGGTTTGGAGAGCCTTGGGATAAGCATATGCCCAACAGTGCCAACGGCTGTAATGATGATGACGATCTATGACAGAATACTTTGCGAATATAAGATTCAGGATCTTGAAAAAGTTAATTATAAAATGTATCTAGTCGCGTAAAAGTTATAATAATATAACCAGATTTAAAACCTTAATTTTTGGTCGTCGTAAAACTGTATTAAATACGTACAAGGCGCCTAAAATCTACTTTTTAAGAAAATATATCATTGGCCGACAGGTATGGGCCGTTTATAACAATGAACTTTAATATAAAACCACATTGATCTCGTGTAACAAGTAAACTTTATAATTTAACTGTAAACCCTTTCAAACGACCGCAGTTGAAGGCTTGGCTAAGGTCAAATTGCGCTAAAAGCTTATACTCTGAGCACAGTAACGACGTGTACATACTACATGTATACAATAAAAGGCATCGACATACCTACCTGCTGCAAATTGAACATCTAAAATTACTTTTAATACCAATCCAGTAAAGTCTAAAATATGTTGTCAAAATCCGTCATTTGGCGACCTGTACTTGAATTGGCGGGCGCTCCTTTTGGCTGGGTTGACCAAGTAGAGGTAACAACAAAGGTTTCGATAAGGTGCGGTTAACGGAAGTGGGCCTAAACTCGGTACATTTAACGCCTGCGTCGTCGGCGGCGTCGACGCGACAGTGCACCGCCCGGGGTGCACAAGGACACTCATGTATTGAATATTATCATCGAATCAATAAAATGTTGTTGATACAATGCTCATTTGTATTCGTTACTTAACTCTATTTGATTAGGGATTGAATAAACAACCTTACGCAGTACAAACAATATTTACGACGAAATACAGCGACGAAATGGGCATAGTTTCTCTTATACCTCCTAGCCATGTACCGCGATTTCCGTGCCCGATAAATGGCAATATACTCACCACCTTACACGCATGGGACCTAACATAATTGGCGAAACGTGGGTGTTAATTCCCTTCTGCCTACACCTAAGAGGGTAAATAGGTGTGATTTATACATGTACGATTTTCATCTTTAACGTGTATCACGTAGTGTCTAGCAGATCGAGGCATTTTAACCAAATATTTTTGGCCACTGTCTGTCCTACCAGTGCATTATTTTTGTTGACTGTACAAGGTATTTGAAATTAGTTTGCAATCTCTTTAAATCTATTTAAATGCAAAATGGAACATTAAGCACAAACATGTTGAATATGAACAAAGTCCTAATTGTAAGCTAACATTTCTGTTGGTTGATAGCATTGAGCAGAACAGTATAGGCGAGAGGGCGCGGGTCGCGCCCCGGAAGGCGTACTGCACTCTTATCTCAACACACACTTCGCTTTATCATGGATTTATGTGCCAGCATTCATGGACATAAATCAATCATCTATGATATATCAAACTACATATATTTTCTTATAACCAATATGGTACAAATTGTATGAGTATCTATTTTAACCAGCACAATTATTTGCCCCACCCGACACACATTTCAAAAGACTATTTGAAAAAAAAAATGAATGTCAATATAATACTCATATTTTTATCATTACCATAAGATTTTTATCATTGTTGAAGAAGACGAAATAAATAAGTACAATATTTTAGGAACTTCGAACACAATTTTGGTTAATATTAAAACAAATTAAGAAGAAATTATTGCAAATTTTAAATTATTATATTATCATCATCATGTCTTTATTCTTTTGTTTTTAGAGTCAGAATTGATCACAAAAAGGATACCAATTCTTGTAAGAAGTAACATTTCTGTATCAATAAATTGTTAAGGGACAAAATATTCTATATTTATTTGGACCATGATATTGTAGAATATTATGAAAATAAATATGTACACATTCAATACTCTAAAATAGAATAGAGAGGTGGGTGGATGGTTTTTATTTTATTGTTAATACAGAAAATTATTGAAGTAAACACAATGTGCATTAACATGTTCAGATAATAAATGACAATACATTTTCTAATTCTTTCTGACCTGGTCTAGTCTATCTGGGGTCGGAGCAATATGTTTCCTCTTCTATTTATATTGGTCAGACGTCATCAAGCCATCCACTCCCCTTTGATTCATATCATACATCACACTGAAAAGGTGCTAGTGATGAATGAATGTATAGAAAAGAGACCGAACAGACCATGTCACAATCGATGAACAGAGAGATTGATTGGAATGACAATATTCCAACCCATACTGGTCAAGGTTTTGGCTTAGGTTTTACAGCCAGCCGCCTGCATGACCCCAATCCTCTTTGGGTATAATTTTAATGACAATACAGTCATTTTAAGCCTTTGTTATTGCTTTAAGTGAGGTGTATTGCATAATAATAAAGGAACTTAAATTTTCAAATTACTTAATATATATATTTTAATAACTGCATAACAAGCTGCATAAAAAAATAAGTATTATTTTACCTACAAAAAGATGATGACAATAGGTCACATTGTTGGCTTTATTTGTCCATAATGTGTTCCCAAAAGATTTTATTTATGGTAATGTCTGAAAACATTTACAACAAAAATCAGAGTCAAAATATCACTGAACATAAGATGTATATTTGGATAGGTTTAATTTTTTGTTACCTATTAGGTTTATTTTACACCTTCAAGTAAAAGCACATTTATTAAAACATGGATATGCCTTGCCTTGAGTAGTACTACATAAAAATTACTAGTGTATTGGAGCCTCTAAGGGCCAGTTGTTACTAATTTTTAAATATAAGACAGATATTTAACCATTAGTGACAATTTTACTTACTAATGGTTAAACATCAGTCTGAAATTGTTACTAATGGATGTATATCAGTCTGATATTTAAAAATTACTAACAATTTTTAACAATTGGTTGAGTTAACTATGCAGCAAAAAACCAGCCCTAAATCATAACTTACATTGTTATACATTTCCCTATTTAATTTTGTATTTTCAATGCATTGATCAATAATTATGTACCTATATCCTTTTTATCACTGTCTACTCCAATTAACAGTGACTTTTATTTTAGTCACTCTGTGTTAGTTTTTTTCCTATCAAAGTAAAGTAAATTAGACGTAACAGACAGACAGACACTTAGGTAAGTACCTACTTCTGCCTCATGCAAGAGTCATTGTGCTCAACCGATTCATTTTCATTCATAAATTGTGAGCTGTCAAAATATCTTCTGACAAAACAAAAACCATTCATATAAACGTTTGAATGAAATTACTTTGAAGTAATTACAGTAGAAATTAAAACAGATGAATGTGATTATTCGTTTTTACATTAATATTGATCCTCTTTTGCTCAAGAAAACTGTACAATACTTTTATACCACCTGTTCATGACAACAACATGGCCATGTTTGAATAGTCTAAAGTATCGACTGTCTTACAAGATTTATTTAAAGAAATGGAAATAGTAATAACTGTCATATACTGCAATAAAATAATGATAAACACTTCTTACCTATTTTTATTTTCAGTCTTTCTTCAACTCGCACTTTACGCGTATCGTCCGCCATGTTAAATCCATTACTGTTTATCTCTTTCATCCGTTGTTATCTCTTTCGGAACGAGCTCGGCCGGCTTGACTGTGTCCCGCCACTTCCGGAGTGTCGTAATGTTCTACTTCAGCCTGTTTTCGACAACGTAAATTATCACTTATACGAACACTAAATCCATTCTTGACCACATTGTACCAAGTTCTATGAATACTAGAAATACACCAAGACTATCAAACTGATTCACGATTGCAGTGCGCATGTGCCTATCCCTGCACTACATTAATGAATGGATGCGTTTATGAACAATTTTAACCACCATTAAAAGCTTAACACGGAGACTGGTCACTAAGTATCACTTTAAATTCACTTTTGTCCAAATTATAGCACCCACTATTGCACAGCTTGAGATATATTTTGAAATTTCCATTTTTATTAATGAAACAAAAAGTATGAATGGGCAATTACGTCACGTCACGACGGTGCGCCTGCGCGGCCGCTGCATGTGTGAAGTGAAGTGGTGTGGTGTGGTGAGCTTTTGTAATAACTTGATAATCACTTGATATTTAAAATACCAACATTATATTAGAGTATCTGAGAAGTACTAAGAGTAAACTATAATTTTTATGTTCGAAATATCAACATTTATTAATTTAATCTGTTTACAACATCGATGTATGGAAGTGATTGATTGACACTCGTAGACAAACAAAATAGCAGACGAATTTTTAGTTCCAATTTTGGCCACGCGCGGACTTATCTGGCCCGCACTTCTAGTAAACACCTATCACAAATATCTACCATGGGAGAAGAAGCGTACAAGTAGAAGAAATGAAATAGAAAAACGTTGCATGACTTCAGAGCATAAAAGGAATTTAAATAAGGATGGGCAAACAAATGTTTAGTAATATCATGATAAAAGTTGTGGTTTGAAAAAGCCGTAATGCCAATTTGTGAAATGGATTCCCGAATTTTGTTCAGGTAGAAATGATGATTGAAAACTGAAAAATGCGAATTTTCTCATGATGAAATTGTAAGTAGCAAATGGAATTAAAGCTTGGCAAAAAGAGTTTGGATAAAATCAGGGCGACATTTGTTTTGTACTGTTCATTTTTAGTCAGATAACAGTTGAATTGAAGCTAATAAATTAAAATACAAATAAATCGCAAAATTACAGAAAAATTTGGTTATTGAACTACCAGAGTTAGACAGCAAAAGAGGTCTTCTATGCTGGCCTGGGAGCGAACAAATAGCGTAGAATAGGCCAGCCCCGACTCATCCCATGGGTGTCGTATAAGTCGACTGTGGGAAATTGCCCGGTGTAGACCATAAGCACCTTGGGGCCTTGGGGCACCCGAATGGTGGCGGGAAAACCATCAACAACAGCATACCCAAGTGTCAGGCAGGCGGCCGGCTGTAAAACCTAAGCCAAAGCTTTGAGTAGTATGGATTGGAATGTTGTCATTCCAATCACTCTCTCCGTTCGTCGATCTCTCGACATGGTCCATTCCGAATATTTTCTATACATTCATACATCATTAGCACCTTTACGGTGTGATGGATGATATGAATCAAAAGGGAGTGGATGGCTTGATAACCTCTGACGAAATATGAATGGAAAAGGAAACATACTGCGCCGACCCCATATAGGCTGGGAACAGGGCAGAGAGAAGAAGTTAGACAGCAAATCAGTTATATCTAAATAAAAATTTGTTCTATCTGTCACCGCATCAAACTTTTTTCTGCCAAGCTGTAAGTGATTTTTGCCTGCCCCCTGTTGGAGAAAGGTGTGACACTGAATTCCTTACTTCCACTGCAATGCAAAACTTACAAATTAACTTGGTGACATAAAATAATTTTGTACGCTGTTGCATCATTGTGAAGATGAAAAATTCTAAATGTTCTAGGTCCCATACAAAACTATACCGTCTCCTTTAAGGATAGTTTTTTTCTTATTTGCTAACAGTCAATAACTTTAAATACCTACTGTTTTTAAAGTAAAGCTTCAAAAACAATAGATTTCTAAAAATTCTTCAGATATTTAGTGATGTCAGCGACCAGCGTGGTATGTAGTACGTGTGATTTTTACTATTTATCAGTGATGAATAATATCACCAAATTCACCAACCAAGGACATTATTTAATGAAATATGAGAGGTTTTCGCCGGGATATTAATTAATTACTCCTGTTTGAGTGACAAAAACATTTTCACACGTGTAGGTGTACAATAAATAACAATTCAAGTTCTACGATTTTATTGGCGAACGCCACTCTCAGGCGGCATTTTTAGATCCTGTTGCTTTTTGTATGAAAAAGAAATACCGATTAATACATTCTGTGGGCCTGCCTGCTACCTGTGCCTGTGTCAAGTGCCTGTGAATGTGTGTGGGTTTGTTTTTGTCCAAGAGGATAGTTTTTTAGTAGGTATATTAAGTTGTTGTCTATTTGGATTTTGGTCCCCCTTGTTTTGTCAAAGAGGCTAATACCAAGGAAATAATATTATCGGGCGATCATTCAGGATACTAATGCCTATATTCGATTAGAGGATAATAATACCTATATACGAGCACTGGATCTAATATTATTGTACGCTGCAATTATAAACATTAATTTGGAATAAACAAGTTTCTCAAAATTTTCTAAACTTTTAACAATAAACATAGCCGAAACATTTAAGTGTTGAGTATTCTACATCAATTCTGTAGTTTAACTATTTGTTACATTATTATGCACAACCGAGAAGTAAAAACCAAACAGTGAAAGGTTAGTACTGTTTTACGTATTTATCAATTTGCGGTGACCAAAGTTATCTTATATACTTTATAAATGACTAGCGATAATTATTCACATCCCGACGATAAACTTATTTATATATGCGAATGTGTGCCGGGCCCATCAGAAGATTCACCAGAGTACAAAAATTTGATTGAAAGTCTTAATTCACAACTGACAGCTGCATGCAATTGTGGTGTATCATGTACACCAGAAAATTGCGTTTGTAATAAAAAATCTGGTGGAGGTAATTATGATAAACAAACTGATAATTCTACAAAACCATTGCTACGGAACTTAAAAGTTGTAGGTAAAGATAAAAATCCTATAATAGAGTGTAACGATTTGTGTTCTTGCCCTAAAACCTGTGGCAATCGTGTTGTGCAAAACGGACCACTTGAAGATTTATATGTAAAACACTGCCATCAAATTGATAAAGGGCTTGGTTTATTTACTAAAAAATCAATTACTACTGGTACATTCATATGTGAATATGCAGGGGAATTAATTACCAAACATGAAGCTATTACACGACAGAAAAGGAATTTTATGAATGGAGATATGAATTACATATTTTGCCTAAATGAGTACAGTGGTGAGCACATTATTCAAACATTTGTTGATCCTAGTTTCTTTGGAAATATAGGACGTTATGCAAATCATAGTTGCGAACCCAACAGTGTCATAGTTCCAGTGAGAATTAATACACCAGTGGCAAGACTTGCAATTTTTAGTTGCACAGATATCTTGGCTCATGGAGAAATAACTTTTCAATATGGTTTACATAACATTAGTGAACCAATGAATTCTATTAGTAGAAAGAAGTGTTTTTGCAATACACGTAACTGTAAAAAATGGATGCCCTATGAAGTATATTAGAAAAATGATCTCCATGGATTAAATTAGAATTATATAGTTGTTGAAAATGTTGTGTATTCTCCAGATATGGTAATAAAAATAATATTTGAAATAAAACAACTTTTACGGATAAGACTCGCGTATAATTTGGTGTTTGGCATATTAATTATTTAACCCGACGTTTCGATCACTTTACAGTGGCCGTGGTCACGGGGGACCAAATTATACGCGAGTCTTATCCGTAAAAGTTGTTTTATTTCAAATGTGTAGTGCTCGTGCAAATATAAGAAAACATTATAAAAATAATATTTAAATATTTTTTTTGCATTCATTATTAAAGTATATACCAAACCCAACTGACTTCTGTATATGAGGGTACATTGAAATCCGACTGGACCTAGTGGGGAAAACTGTATTCTACTTATAGATTTGACAAAAAAAAATGTTCTGAATATTACCAACTGCACAATTTTAATGTTGATTATAATATGCCAAAATATTTTCGTTGCTATATTTTATAATCATGGCAATATAAAATAATAAATAAATATTTTTACACTCACACCTATCATATAGCCTAAAGTAAGTAGCCCAAGCACTTGTGTTATGGATACTAGATGACGAACATATTTTTAATATAACTATGTATATAGATGTTGAAAATATACTACATAAACAATATACACAACCATGACTCGGGAACAAATATTTTGAGTATATCACAAAATTTGCCCCTACCAGGATTCGAACCCGGGACCTCTTGGCCAATATGCAGCAATCTGAGCATTCGACTAAGCCAGCCGTCAAATCTTTTATATAAATACTATCAGATTTGGCAAACATTATTTTGCCTATCACCTTGACCTAGGGGTATAAATAATAAATGTCTGAGAATAAGTTGTAAGCTTACAACCCATGCACAGACAGAAAATACACAACTTTCATAAAAATTGGTCTAACCGTTTTAGAGAAGTCAATAAAAAACACTGTAATCAAGATTATTATATATTAGATAATATATTTTAACATTTCGATATTTAAAATATTACCATTTGAATAATAAGTATTAAAATTGTTTGCAAAATGTCAAAAGCGCGAAATTGCCATTGAAAATCTGTAAGGGGAAAACCTGTTGAGAATCTGCAATACATAAATCACGACTAATTTATCCCCGAATGGGCGGGAGAAGGTGAATTAACACCCACGTTTCGCCAATCATGTTTGGTCCCATGTAATAGATGGCGAGCCTGCTGCCATCTGTTGGGCGCGTAAATCGCAGTATTTTTGATAGGTGGTATGAGGAACACTGCTGTCCATTATCGCTGTCTTAACCCTTAGTCGGCAGAGATGGGGGTGGTGACAATATTGTATTCTGATTTTCCGTCACGGCACGGCAACAACAGTGATTTTTTTATTAGTACAGTAAAATATCTACTTCAAGGTGAGTTAGTGTCTACCTAAAACAAGTTTTACTATGCGGACAGCATCGAAATGGAGGGAAAAGAATATTAGGTAACCTTCACATATTGGTTATTTGGGTAGGTCAACTCTTCTTCTTCTGCCTGGACCTGTTCCTAGTCTATCTGGGGTCGGCGCTGTATGTTTCCTCTTCCATTCATATCGGTCAGACGCCATCAAGCCGCTCAATCCCTTTTGACTGTATTATCCATCTGAATGATGAATGAATTATTTATAATGTTCCCATATAAATAAAGCCAATTTCAAATGTAAGGACCTAACATTTACGTTCTGTTTCAATATTTTATGTATTATAGCATCATTTTTGGTAAATTGCTAAAAATAACATAGGTTGCTATGTTACTAAGATGTGGAAGGTTTATCTTGATCGTAGATTATTTAAACGGGCCATTAGTGTATTATTATAATAACTTACCCTCGACAGTCCGTAAATCTACTGTGTTATTGGTGAGAGGTAGAATATACTATTAATATACCATACAATATACTATCTAAAATCAATTAGGTAGGTATCTACTATTCAATAAAAGAACGAGTTTCTTGAAAAAAAAGGCTTCGTTTATCCTTGTTCTTTCTTGTAGACGCTGTTATTCGTGATCGGCAGACGCTATGATAATCGTCAAATATTTTCCTGTAGTAAAAGAAAACTATATGTAGCAATTTATGCTAAGAATTTAATAAAAGATTATAACACCTTTCAGGGTGAATAGAGGTCTGGTACCTACTCATACTTGTTTTTAGTACTTCAAAAACATTATTCGGCATTATACGGTGATAGAAAACTATAGGATTCGGTTTGACTCTTTTACTCTCATTGGCTGTAATTAAAAAAAAAATAGATAATTCGAATTCTCTGTTTTTCTTCATTTAGCAAAACATGGTGACGAAGTTATCAATCTATTATTATCACAGAACAGAGAGTAGTTTTGTCTGTTCTGTGATTATTATAGGGAATACCCCCTATGCAGTCTGCAGATTAGGTAGGTAGATAGGTAGTAAAAATGTCACAAATTTTGAATATGAGTTCCCTCCCAAATTTATATCGTTCCCAACTAGTCCCGGCTTTAATGGCGCCGGAACTACTCACTTAAACTCCAGCTGACAGCTAAGCTTTGGGCGGCACAAGTTGTGCCTAACGTAAGTCTTGCGATTGCCTGCTTTCAGGCTCCACTCCTCCACTCCTATCGCACTCACTACTCAAAAGGCAACGGCAAACGGGAGCACCATCGGGATACCTCCGGGGCTGTGAGCGACGTTAAAAAGTCCCATCGCCCAAGACCCGAAAATTTAGGGGGCGATGTTGCTGATAAAACCAACTCTCCTTCTCTAGTCGCTGGGCAAATACCCAAGTACAAAACTAACTGCGCCGATCCCAAATAACAGGGAGTGTAAGACTCAACTGCGACATACCCATTGCGAAAGACTGAACTACGATAGATGGAACTGCGACAGGACTGAACTGCGACAGGTCTGAACTGCGACAGGACATGTATTAGATTCTTTAATAAGCACAAATCACTGGTTGGTCCTGTTGCAGTTCAGTCTTTCGCAATAGTGTATGTCGCAGTTGAGTTTTACACTGAATAAGAAGTCAGGTGAGTGATGATTATGATGATAGATTTTTATGTGTGATTGATAATCTTCAGTCTACAAACTTTCCCACTTAGATAATAAAACTACTTAGTTTGGTAGGTACCTATACAGGGCGTCCACGGCCATGCCACACGGAGGGAAAGTATATTAAATATTGGACGTAGGATATTTTACTTTAAAGAATACATCGTTTAATTTTTAATAATAAGTATAACTGCATTCACAGATTTTTTTAAAATCGCCTACCTCAACCGGGAATCGAACCCGCCAAATGTGATAAAAAATTACTTGTATTTTATAATAACGTTTGAAAGGGCTACTCATAAGCATTATTTTTTCCTAAATAACCTAGCATATTAAATGAAACTAAGATCATAAAATTTTTCATTTTATTAAAAAAAAAAATTATTTATCAAATGCTCAAAATATGATCCGTTCTGTTGTTTACAAATTCTCACTCTTTTGATAATTTCTCTCCCTGTCGATTTACTTATTTTTGCATGGTGGATGTTTGAAATAATACGTCTAAGTTCATTTTGTAACTTCTGCACACTGTTGTACCGGTTCCTGTAAACTAAATCTTTTACATAACCCCATAAAAAAATCAAGTGGGGTTAGATCTGGGGATCTCGGTGGCCATCTACTTTGTCCAAAAGTGCCGATCCAGGAAGGAAAATATTCATTAAGAAACTCGGCTGTTCTTCTACTGTTATGAGCCGGAGCCCCCCCCATCTTGCTGGAATATGAGATTTCGTCGATCTGCATCAGGAAGATTATTAATCTCATTTCTTAAAATCTCAAGTATTTCTAGATATCTTTCCGTGTTCAGAGTTCCTTCGTAAAAATGTATTAAGAGAACCCGGTTACTTACAATCCCACACCAACAGTTGAAAGAAAAACGCACTTGATCATTAGTCTCGCGGATTCGTAAGGGATTCTGTCTGGATCAAATGCGATTATTACGCCGGTTGTACATACCGTTGTTACTAAAGTTTGACTATTGTGACCAAATAATGGTGTTCAAAAAATTTTGATCCTCAAGGATGAGTCTCTCGATATGTTGGCAGAAATTAAATCGTCTTTCAGCATCTCCCGGCCGTAATTTTTGCACTAATCGCCCTTCAACATAACTTTTAAACTTATTTATTTTCACATTTGGCGGGTTCGATTCCCGGTTGAGGAAGGCGATTTTTAAAAAATCTGTGAATGCAGTTCTACTTATTATTAAAAATAAAACGATGTCTTCTTTTAGTAAAATATCCTACGTTCAATATTTAATATATAATACTTTCCCTCCGTGTGGCATGGCCGTGGGACGCCCTGTATTGTTGTTTTGTTCTAAGCGTTATCTGGTTTCTTGGACAATTAACAAATAAAATAGTTCGAGGGAATTCTGGAAGTGGAGATAAGGATTTTTTCATAGAAAATGCTGCTTTCCAAGTAAGTAGGTACTTGTAATTTTAACGTCCAAACTAACACTGGATCGCCGATAACCAAGGAGCATCTAAGGCATTAACAGGAAAACACGCTAGACGTCACGAGGCCCACAACTTGATAGGTAGGTATACTGAACATAAATACTCTGTTTGCCCGCTACATCGCACCGAGTTTAGTTGTGGCCGAGCCCCGCGACACACGCGTCTTATCCGATATTCATTATTTACCGTCGTCCACGGCTGAGGAGTGAGGACGTGGAACGTGCCAGAGTTTGAGGGATCAATTGGTGCAATCATCTCGTTAAGGATAAACAAACGGGTGAGTGTCACTCGCTTTATGTAACACAAGCAGTCGCCAGCCGGCATACAAGAACCCGCCGGCGTAGTGACTGCGCTTCGCCTCTCGACCACATAACAGATTGTTTAGTAAACATTTTTTGTTTACGGCATCACGTTCTCTACGGAGAGGCCGTTATATCAACCCGCGGTCATTGAAAGCCTACACATTTCGATTGAAGCTTCGTATAGCACAATCGGAACTCAATAGCTATACCCGGCACATTTAACTAGGTATATCTGTCATGTAGGTACTCGGGTATTCTCAGGAAGCTGTCAATTGTTGTACGGGTGCGTCCGCCGCTGTCGTTGCGTTGCGGAATTCAGTCTAGTATACCAATAGTGCGCGCGTAGCACCTGGGTGCTCCGGAGTTGATTCTGCAACAAAAACTATTTTGACTGTCCATTTACTCTTGCAGTTAAGAGGCTTGTCAAGGTAGGCGCATCCTGTGTGTGTCATGACATTGTTAAATTTGTTAGTTGGTGCCAAATTACTTGCCCGAATATTATAATAGTTGTTTGCTGTATCTGCCAATAACAATGAAATGGGTGTCACCGGCTACCGTTTGTTGTTAGTATTGCTATAACAGCGATAAATCGATCTTGTTTCTAGAAGTTTTGTCCAATATTTAAATATTGACCACTTTAGAGATAATGTTAGTAATGTTAGGGATTTGAATATTAATGCCAGGGTTGCCATTCCAATAAGTAGGTACTCCGTCTGCCTTATCTAGTATCTAGCAATACGTTTGGTTTAAAGATGACTGTGTAAAATCAGTTCTTGTACCTACCTACTACCCTAATTTTGAGTGCCAAAAAAGTTCCATCATAATAATATTTTTAACAATAAAACAACATCAAACTTTGATACAAAAGTAAACGTATCCTGAAATATCGTAAAATCGACGGGTCCCAAGAACAAAGTCATATCTTTAAAATTATCTAGTTGCAAGAGGTATTAAAAGTCATAGTAACTGTTACCTTTTAATACCTTTTGCAACTAGATAATTTTAAAGATACGACTTTGTTCTTGGGACCCGTCGAAATTATGTTTTATTGAAACAACCCAAAAATATTGTTTCTATTAGACTTTTTTTTAGTAGTGGGTATAGAGACATTTTATTTGTATTACACGTTTGTTTGATATCGAATAGAACATTTTATAGGATTAATAGCTGGATCTACCAATATATATAATATATATATAATATAATATATATATATATATATATATATATATATATATATATATATATATATATATATATATAATAGCTGAATCTATCTATCTAGACCTACCAATTAAATATAACTACACAAATACATAAGAAAATTCATAAATATCGGTCCTAGTAGTATAGTTTTTTTCCATACACTTTTCCATACATTTTTTTTCCCGTGACAGGAATATGGGTAAAAAGTGTATGGTATCGGAATCAGAAAGCCGTCAGGTTAAACGTAAGACCAGTCTCAACAAACATGTAATATTGGCGTGCTAAGAAAAAAATTGAGAGATAGTAGATCTCTCAAATTTTTACTTCAAGTTGACAAAAGTCGAAAGCACGTTTCACCACTCAAATACTTTCTTTTTAATTTTTCCCCATAAAAGCGATATTTTGAATTAAACGTTCCTCTTATATCACCTAGCAATCTTTAGATTTACCTACGTGCCCGATAGATGGCAATAGGATCGCCCGTATTACATATGATTATGTTATAATAGGCGAAACGTCGGTGTTAATTAGCCTAGCCGGCAATAAATAGGGCGTGATGTATGGCGTGAAAGCTAAAGATATTGAATTTCAAACACTATTTTTTGCCGAATAAGTTTGTAACGGTTGTGACTGTTTAAGTAATGCAACCTATACAATCTCCGAAAATACCAAGGTTGGACATATCTCAGATAATTGTTAATTGTTATCCTTAAGTTCAAGAATTCAAAAATAACACGGCGTCTATTTTTATCTCAAACGATTACACTAATCACACGACCGACGGTCCTATATTAAAATGCTTTATAATTTCAATGTCAATCATACGGGGAATAACTCGCCGCTGCTATAGGTATTGTTAGTAAACACCTTTTAGTAAACATCTTTTTCTACAATACAAAGGACGTAAAAACCCGCCAACTAGCAATCGGCAACGATGTTCGCTTACTAAATAAATAATATATTGGTTTTCCTCCTTGTTTACGAGCTACATACAACATAGTAAGTAGGCATGAACTTCTTACGCGAGGAGTTTTTAAAAGGGGATATTGGAATCTGATGGCCATGGAATTAATGCCTTTGTTGTACAAAAAAAAACATGGGCAACCAACTAAATAAACTTTTCCGGGCCGGTATTTCATTCTTTGATAATTTCCTCAGGTACCTCCTTCAGTCCTCGTAGGACTTGAATCTGTATTTAAAAAATGTAATTACCCCCTTCTTGTGGTTTATTTAAGCTATTTAAAGCTCTTACTAATATTATATAATAAACATTTGGAAAAAATATAAACTCTATACTAAAAAATCATCTTTGATCAAAGAAGGGTTTATTTTCGTCGACCTTCGATCTTAAATTGATGTAAGCTGTCGGCCCATTTTCTGGTCTCTTAGATAATGCGCCTATCAGGGGAATTTGTACATACGATTTAAGCTAAATAACACTAATAGCAATAACTATTATATTTGTTTTGACAGTTGTTTCACAGCAAGTATATAACTACTCCTGATGCTGCCCATTAAAATTGGATGGTCCGTAAGAATAAACCTGATGATTCAGATGCTCGGTCTAATGAATAAGTAAACTTTGTGTTGTCATCATCATAACGCTTCCAAAATGAGCTCTGGTGACATCACCGCAATAACACAACACTAATTAAGTGCCTCGTTATTTTGACTATGGTAGAAGTGCCTACTTCATTAGAGAAGGCGCTCTGGAATGGGCAGAAATTAAGGTTCTTGCAGACATTCCGGTGGCTCAGACCGGCGGCGGGCTATTGCCGCCAGGATATTATGCCGCCGGCATATTCAAGTGAAGTTATGCCGCGAAAGCTGACACGAAGCAGACGAGCATCATTTCTGTCGTGTATACCACGCTAGTGCTGTAGTGGATCTAGCTCGATAGGTCTTTCGCGGTATTTCAGACTCACGGTACCCTAACGATACCACTGGTGATATGATGGGTATTTCAATAACTTAATTCAGCATATAATTATCTAAATATTAAGCTATTAAGTATACATAAAAAGTAATAACTCAAAGAATTGATAATATTAGGGATTCCAAAATCATTGCTTATTGCAGTCCGCTATTTTTCGCAGTCCGCCGTGTGGTGACGGCAGAGTAGAATACAATTCTCACCACCCCAAGTCTCTCCCGTGGGTGTCGTACAAGGCGACTAAGGATAAATCGGCGATGAGGAATGGGCAGCAGCGTTCCTCTTATACCACCTAGCAATAGTACTGCGACTTTTGTGCCCGATAAATGGCAATAGGCTCGCCACCTATTACATGGGACCTAACATAATTGGCGAAGCGTGGGTGCTAGTTCACCTCTGCCTACCCCTTCGGGGATATAGGCGTGATTTATGTATGTATGTATGTATGCTATTTTTGCCGCCGCCATCCATCTCTCTGAGATGTCTAACGTAATATTTATCAACACTCGGCGAAGAGACTTTATTTGGAAATTATGTAATAGAAGGTATTATTATAACACGTTGTATACCTACCTATTTATAAAAAAAATAACAACATTAAAAATTTAAATTATCCACAGAAAACGTAAAGAGAATTTATTACCACAGCATATCCAGTTTGGACGGTGATATTACTTTTTACCTTAGGGATGAGTTCTGGGACTGGTTTTATTAGTAGGCAACTTTACAACTTGTTTTCAATGTCATTAAACTTTTAGCTTCACAGTCTACGGCCAAGTTATTTAAAGAGTGTTCAAATAGAGACTCATGCTGTCTGTTTTTCAACTTATAATAAATTCGTCGTTCATACTGCAATACCGCGTAACTAACAGTGGTCAGTACCGTACCGCGGACCTACAAAAGAATCAAATTTCTAATTGGATTTTGGACGTGTTTTTGTGGAAAAAAAAATTAGAATTGTTTTGTTTTTCAAAATTGGATTTGTTTGTAGTTCCGCGGTGTTGATCATTGGCCATTGGATTCATTTACACCCATTCACTTTAATATGCATTATTGATGACATTATAATTAATATCTGTTTTGTCTACTGTATCCATTTTGCCCTTCCTCCCCCTAGTAATAATGAAAGAATGCATAAAAAGTGATAGGGTCAAGTCGATAGACTCGATGAACGGAGAGACTGACACTTCAATCAATACAGTTTAAAGTTGGGTTAGGTTTTCACCAACCCTCTGTGGATTATACATACCCACCCACAGAGGGTTGGTGAAAACCTAACCTGGTGTAGACCTACTTTGCATTGTTAACGGTTTAGTCCTCCACCGTTTGGGGCCCCAGGGTGTTTATGGAATACACGGGGCAATCTATCTTAGTCGACCTTTGCGACATCGGGGTTAGGTGACACACACGTTATTTTTTCGCTCCCAGGCCACCGTGGAAGATGACCCTAATGTGCTTGTATTTTATTTAATTACCTCCAGTGGTTATTGTACACAATCAAATATTACGTAACATTATGATAAATCAACTTGTTTAAGACACAAACAGAAAAGATACGTGAATACAGGTCACGAAGTCTTGATAAGTTTGTCCATTCGACTAGTTAGGTAATAGCAGGATTATTATGATCATCAGTTATATTTTTTTCGCTAGATGTATTAGGTAAAAACGTTTTCGCAACCTTGGTGATCTTTAAGTGGCCACAATAAAATCTTACTGATACGCAAATAACATCTTCACTTGCTAGTAGGTAGGTACTCGCACTCGGGATAATACATTTTCGGTTATCCATCCAAAGACCGGCCTTAACGAACATTGCTTAGTTAACGCAATCGTAGCCGAGTTGACCGAGATCCTCTGTTTGATGACATTATACCGACCCTCAATTAAATTTCATCATCATCATCATCATCATCATCATCACCAGCCCTTTAATGTCCCCACTGCTGAGGGACGGGCCTTCTCTATGGATGGAAGAATATAATTATGGAGATTTTAATTAATTAAATTTATGTATTAGTAATTAAAAGAGAAAAGGTCGCTAACGAGAAGATGTAGCATAGCGCACTTGGCCTGCGGTTACGTAAACTAAGCAAGGTTCGGTAAGGCCGGTCATAGGGTGGGTGACAAACATTTATTATCTTGAGTTCCTCCGTGCTTCGGAAGGCACGTTAAGCCGGTGGTCCCAGCTACATTTGCAGCAACCTACCCGCACTGGGCCAGCGTGGTGGGTTATGGCCCAATCTCCCTATATTCTTCCATCCATAGGGAAGGCCTTTGCCCCAGCAGATGGGGACATAAAGGGCTGGTGATGATGATGATTAGTAATTTTAGCTGTTTTATTTTCCAGCGTGGACAATGAGGGTGACGTGGCTGGCTGTGGTGGGGTTGGTGCTGCTGGTGGCCAGGGCACGCTCCGCCGCCGTGCCAACTCCGGATACAATGGTCGTCACTAGGGTGGAAGAGGGCGAATCGGTCAGTATACTATTCCGATGTTTATTTATTTATTTTTAACTTTTTTTTTCGCTTCAAGTCCGACAACTTCGTGCGCGACCTTCCTGCGGGTTGAGAGACGGTGGCGGGGACAGGGCAGTCTAGATGTAAGCGGGGGCGCCTGATGCGGGGAGCAGGGAAAACTCGCTCCAAATGAGGAGAGGAGCGAGTTTTCTCTCTAACACTAACATGTGCCCCGTCCCCGCCACCGTCTCTCACGCCGCAAGTAGGCCGCGCACGAACTTGTCGGATTATAAATGCACGTAACTAGATGATAATCATGTTTGGCAGGATCAGAACATTTCCTCTTGTAGGATCTAAGATAATATCCATATAAATAGTAACCTTTGACTACGTGAAAAGGCGTGATTGTGCATGTTATAGGTAACATAAATCATGCCTTTTCCCTCAAAGGGGTAGGCTGATGTAAATTAACATCCATGGCCAGCTTATGATGTAAAAGGCAATTCATCATCACATTAATTGTTTAGTAGTTCGCTGTAATAACAAAAGTACATTATTGTTTTTTTATAGTATTTTTGATAGTAAGTTACCCTATAGTAAGTTTATAAGTCTGACAAACTGTCTTACTGGAATGCATAAAGTAGGTAAATCAGTATCTCGACTAATATGATGTAACACTAGAATTAAGGTTCTAATCGGATCATAATTTCAAAGTAGGTAGTAGGTACTGGTACGTATTCTTTCTAGTGAGGCAGTAATAATGCAAAGTCATACTCCCCCCCCCCCCCATTCAATAATTCAAAACAGAAATTTCATTAATATATTATATTTTGACTCCGTTCTCGAGAAATGAGTGTTGTTCTTACAAGTCACTTCAACAGAGCACACTGGCGGCATCGACTCCGGCACAATCGACGGTTGTGACAGAGGAGCCGACGCCAGCCATAAAACTGACTGACATGGAAGTGACGTCACACATCGCTCTCCGTTACGCCAATACCGCGGTGGTGACGAGTGTGCGGAACCCCGCGAAGCGCGCCCAGGAGGCTACCTTCAGGGTTCTGTTGCCGGAGACTGCCTTTATCAGCGGCTTCACCATGTAAGATCTTCTTCTTCTCCCTGCCCTGTTCCCAGTCTATCTGGGGTCGGCGCAGTATGTTTCCTCTTCCATTCATATCGGTCAGACGTCATCAAGCCATCCACACCCTTTTGATTACTTAGATTTCTTTGTTTTTTTCTTTAAATTTCAATTATTTCTTAGTTGAATGAGTTCTGTATCATAATAGTATTGACCAATTTTAGGATCCTTGATGGCAAGCCATACAAAGCTTACGTGAAAGAGAAGGAAGAAGCAAAGCAGATCTACAATCAGGCAGTCTCCCAAGGTCTGGGCGCTGCTCACGTCGCGACCAAGTAAGTCCTTTCAGTCTGAATTATTAGGAGAAACATTATCTTCAGTCGCCCTTTTTCACTAAACTTTGATACAACGATCTTTCAACGCCTTGGTCGGATTTTTCGGACAAGACAGGAGTATTTGTGTTTATTTATTCAATGAAGGTAAGGCTTAAATTGTATATTCTTAGAGGTGACGTAAGGTAGACAAAATGTGCAGGAATACATGTGGTAAAAATCCGAAGAGGAAGGTTACCTAAAGCACGATATACTCCAGCTAATAAAGTCTTTTCGTATTGACAAGTTGTTCACCAGAACCTTAATGCCCCAACTGATGTGGCACAGGCCTTGCAAATGGATAATATAGGGAGAATCAGCCATAATCCATCACGCTGGCTCAGTGCCGATTGTTGGGTATTAACTACTGCAGATACAACGGGGACCAACTGCTTAAGGTGCCTTCAAAAGCACGGACGAACTGGAGATTATACTATATTATTGGTCAGCCTTCAAATGGCTGGCCTAATGCCGGATTCAGACGAGTGTAACGTGTAATGTAACACGAATTCTACGTCCAGACGAGTTACTGTAACGCTCGTAGTGCCGTCCTAACGTAGAATTCGTGTTACATTACACGTTAGATTAGTTTACACGTGACACTCGTCTGGATCCGTCTTAAGCGAACATTGTGTATTCTAGCAGCTATTGGCTTACCTATTGCCGTTTTGTAGAACTGCTTAACGTGCCTTCCGACACACGGAGGTACTCGAGATAAAATATGTTTGGTCACCTATCCAAAGCCCGTTCTTGTCGAACATTGTTTTAGTGCAATCGAGGCCGAACGCGCTAAGCCACTTCTCTATCGAATTCCTATAGTCCAACAACTTCGTGCGCGACCCTCCTGCGGTATGAGATACGGAAGCGGGGACGGGGCACTTCGGCTGCCTGCGGGGAGGAGAAAAAACTCGCCCCTCCCCGCATCACCCACCCCCGCCAACATCCAGAGCGCCCCGTCCCCGCCACCGTCTCATACCGCAGGAACTTGTCAGACTATACCAATTGACGTTTTATTCTAGAGCTCGCGACTCCAATCACTTCACGGTGTCAGTGAACGTGGAACCGAACACGGTGGCTGTCTTCAATTTGACTTACGAGGAGTTGCTGGTGCGTCGCCACAACGTGTACAACCACGCGATCAATCTCCACCCTGGCGCTCTGGTGCCCAAGTTGACAGTGACCGTCAATATCAAGGAGCAACAGAAGATCACAACTTTGAGGGTGCCTGAAGTGAGAACTGGCAATGAGATAGATGCCACGGAGGAAGACGCCCGTAAATTATTTAAATTATTTAATATACAATTAATACTAATTATACACACATATGTATGCGTCACACACACACACACACATACATATCTATTGCCATCTTTCTGGCCTGTAAATCGGAGTACTATATTTTTAGGTGGTCATCATCGTCACTAGCCCTTTAATGTCCCCACTGCTGGGGCCTTATCTATGGACGGAAGAATATAAGGAGAATGGACCATAACCCACCACGCTGACCCAGTGCGTGTTGGTGGGTATTAACGACTGCAGATGCAGCCGGGACCAACGGCTTAACGTGCCTTCCGAAGCACGAAGGAACTGGAGATAATACATTTTTGGTCACACATTCAATGACCGGCCTTAGCGAATATTGCATAGTTTACGCAATCGCAGGTCAAGAGCGCTATGCCACTGCGCTAGCGAACTCCTGTTTTGTTGAATGATGATGATGTTTTATTATATTCCAGAGAGCACCAAAGCAGTCATTGAGAGGAGTAACAACGACCACGAGGTGAAAGTCGTATTCAAACCAACGCTGGAAGAGCAAGAGAGGCTGATAAACTTGTACAGAGAGAAAACCAAGGAGACGAGGAAGCCGTCGTTCTACTACGGTTACAATCCAGATGAAGATGAAAATGATAAAGACACCGAGGGAGTGCTCGGCCAGTTTGTCGTTCAATACGACGTTGAGCGGCCCAAGGATGGAGAGATTCTGGTGAATATGGAAAACTGACATTTCTTTTTTTAAATAGAATGCAATGCATAGAAATAATATCTATTATAATTAATTACATAATATTAACCGTATTTCTTGGACATTCCGTGCACTTTGCTCCTTAGTTAGATAAATGGGTATTCAACAAAAGTAGTAACTTCAAGAAGAAGTAAGCAAGAATAATTTTATTTTGATATTTATTAGTGTTGGCTTAGGTTTTTAAGCGATGATACACATGCCTGTAAAATGAAACAGTAACGTGCATGCGTCTTAATAGCATGTAGAAGATACATTTGCAAGTTAAACTTGCACGCAATTTGCGTCCTTGCATGCATGTTATTTGCAAGACATATCAAGCTATAGTCCGACAACTTCGTGCGCGACCCCCCTGCGGTATGAGAGCTCCTCCCCGCATCACCCACCCCCGCCAACATCAAGAGCGCCCCGTCCCCGCCACCGTCTCATACCGCAGGAAGGTCACGCACGAAGTTGTCGGACTATAGTAAAGAATTGTGTACTCACCTTTACACTGACGTTCTTCCCAAAGGTGAACGACGGTTACTTCGTGCACTTCTTCGCGCCCTCGGACTTGCCTCCGCTCAACAAGCACGTGGTCTTCGTACTGGACACATCAGGCTCCATGTCCGACCGGAAGATCGTGCAATTGCGAGAGGCCATGCACGCCATCTTGGGCGAGCTCAACCAGGGAGACTACTTCAATATCGTCGAGTTCTCTACTGCGGTTAAAGTGAGTAGACTTTCTTGTTCTACTGGTTGGTAGTTCTTCTTTGAAGGCCGCCTGGCTACCGTACCACCGTCTTATCAAAAATCTGTCGCCATAATAATAATGTTAACATCATTATTGTGTTCCGACAATTGTGATAGGATAGCCAGCCCCTCTGCGGTTGAGGGTTCCAAGTGAAGCTCGATTGCATCTTCGGCCCTTATCGTCACTTGCCATTAGGTGATTGATATGAAGGGCCAGGGCTTCTCTGTCTACCATAAAAAAATAAAAAAACTTTCTCCCCTTTCATAATATGTAACAGAATTTATTTAATTTTTTTTTATTTAATTAAACACACCCTTATCCCGCTCTAAGCGGGGTCGGCGCAACATGTTTTCTTCTTCCACTCCTCTTTATCCTTATCCTCTATCTAAAGTGAGTAGACTTTATTGTTATGTTTTGTTTGGTCCCGGCTGCATCTGCAGATGTTAATTAATACTAACTTAATGTAAGTTAAGGGCCAGCGTGGTGGGTTACGGCCTATTTCCAAAGAGAAGGTCTGTCTGTACAATAGCATTGGGAACATTAAAGGGCTGATGATGATGAGGATAAAGTTATCTAGTTTTTATCTAGGCTTAATTATTTGAAACTGAGATTGTTTTTGTTATTACAAAGAAATTTGTGGTTACAAAAAGTTCGAAAAATTGATTCCGGGAATCGAACTCGCGTCCTCCGCATTCCGGGCAGATGCTAGACCACTCCGCCAATTAATTAAGGCGTTAATTAACTTGCCGAAATTTCTCTAACCTTTACACTTCACGTTATAAGCCAACGGGTACCTACCCTCACAATGTAAAAATACATTTCTAACATCCAAAGCAGGTTTTTTTACAAATACTGTGCATTCGGTTAATTTTTGGGTTTCTGTGTGATAATTGTGTCAAAATAATACATACATACATAAATCACGCCTATATCCCCGAAGGGGTAGGCAGAGGTGAACTGGCACCCACGTTTCGCCAATCATGTTAGGTCCCATGTACCTAATAGGTGGCGAGCCTATTGCCATTTATCGGGGTAAAATAATAATTGTTTTCTATTGCCAACGCAGGTCCACGACTTGAAAGACGCCGACAAGGAGCCGGAGACGACCAACTACAGCTACTTCTTCAACGCGGAGCGCGGCACCGACCTAGTGCCACCGTCCAAGGTGACTCCCGACAACATCGCCAAGGCCAATGTCATCGTCGGCAGACTGAGCGCCAGTGGTGGTGAGTGCCTATTTGATTTATTTATCTTACCTATAAAAATGTAACATATTATTTAGCAACATTATACCTATAAAGTAATAGTAATATTACAAGGGCGATAAAACGAAGAATGCCTCAAAGATTATAGTGGTTAGAAAAAGAATTTCGAAAAATTATGGTCTTGATGCGGGAAACGAACCCGCGTCCGCTGCTATCCGGGCAGGTGCCTGACCGCTCGGCCACCCAAGACACTAATTAACTTGCCGAAATTCTTCTAACCTTTACACTTCACGTAGTAAGCCAACGGGTACCCTCGCAATGTAGAAATAAATTTCAAACATTCCAAAGCAGATATTTTTACATATACCATGCGTTTGGCTAAACTTGGGTTTGCTTTATAAACTATTCGATTTTAATGTCAACATTATATAAATGTTAGAAAAATTAGTACCAAGATTTTAGTGGTTAGAAAAAGAATTTCTAAAAAACAATATACCTATGATTTTAGAAAAAACATTACACCTATGATATAATAGTAATATTACAAGGGCGATAAAACAAAGAATGCCTCAGATCGCAAGTATTTGACTAAACGATAAATATGGGATCTGAGGCTTTCTTTTCTATCGCCCGATGTAAGTATATAGTTTTATGTTACCCCCTGACCAGAGGCGTTACTCTGGAAGCTTATTTCGTTCGATCGAGTCTTTGTGTCTTTGTCGCTCTTATTTTAACACGCAGTGGCGTGAGAAAGAGGGATAGATGTGAGTTCGTTCGTTCGGGGTTTCAGAGTAGGCCCCCAGGAAGTGGGATTTCGCAGTACATTGCTATGTGATATAAGAGTAACACTGCTGCCCTTTCCTCATCACTGTTTTATCCTTAGTCGCCTTGTACGATACCCGTGGGAGAGATTTGGGGTGGTTTGACCATTGTATTCTACTCTGCCTACACTACACGGTAACCAACAGTGGTCAATACCGCAGAACTAAAAAAAAACAAATTTGAGATTTATAATTTAATTATTTTGACGCGATTTTGTGAATAATTTGATGCGTGATATCTAAATTTGAAAAAAAATTATTCATTAGGCATATTTGCATCCATCTACAAATAAGTATTTTAAGTTGTGCTACTTTTTGTCTAGGTGTACGATTTGTACAATACATAAATGAATGCCCCTGCATTCATCTAAGTATGTTATTTATAATCCTCATCAGGTCATTCACTGAATGACCAACAATCGTTTACAGCTAGCTTTTTAACAATACACGGAACCAGCAGGAGGTCAGACGATACCCGAATTTAAATTGCTATTTTTGACCTAAAATCCCCAATAACTTCCTATACAGCGATATCAGAAGACCTTGCAAACTGTCGGGTATTTGCATTAAACAATTTAATGCCTTACCGTGCTGTACTTGAAGTTCAAAATCGAATGTTTTGTTATAAGCAGTTCGAGTAGGTACGCGGGTGTATCGAATCCATTCATAGATTGCTGTATACTACACACAAAGGAATAGAATACCTTTGTGAATGTACTATTATTTAGATTCACGTGTAAGTGGACCGAAATAAACGGATTAACAGAAAAGTGGTCAGAATAATTTCGTGCCTATTTTTGAGTTTCCTCTAGTACAGTCAGCATCATAAATATATGAATACTTCTTCGTTCTCGGTCTGTCATACCAACAGCAGCGCATGCGCAATAATAGTTGCTTCTATTTTGTACAAACTGTTATTGTGACTAAGTACTAAAGTATTCAATTGTTCATATATTTGTACCAAAAAAAACATAAATTTTTTGTTACCTTTTTTAAAATTTAAGTATGTAATCTAATATATAAAAGTCTCATGTCAAAGTGCTTGTTAAGAAACTCTTTCGAAACGGCTCGACCGATAGTTATGAATTTATTTAGTGTATATTTGGTAGCTCTGAGAATAGTTCGCGGGCAATTTTTTATACTCCAAGGTGATAAGGGCACATCCATTCCATCTCAACATTCTCATATCTGTCGCATGCAATTTTCTTTCGTCCGTCTTTGTAAGCTAGTGTTTAAATAAAAATCAAGTCATATTAACACCGGTTTTATTGCTGTTTCCAGGTACCAATATCTACACCGCTCTCGACGTGGCGGTGACTTTGACAAAGAAGGGAGTCGGTTGGACGGGCAAGGAGACGCACCGCTCGAAAGGCGGCCATTCGTATCCAGGGTTCGGAACGACGCCGCCTCCATTTTTTTTCAAACAGACCACCACAACTGAAGCCATTACGGGTATGACATACATACTTTTTATTACATACATAAATCACGCCCACATCCCCGAACGGGCAGGCACAGGTGAACTAGCACCCACGTTTCGCCAACTATGTCAAGTCCCATGAAATACATGGCGAGGCTATTGCCATTTATCGGGCACAAAAGTCGCAGTACATTGCTAGGTTGTATAAGAGGAACGCTGCTGCCCATTCCTCATCACTGATTTATCCTTAGTTGCCTTGTTTGTACGACACCCATGGGCGAGATTTGGGGAGGTGACAATTGTATTCTACTCTGCCGTCACCACACGGCGCACATTTTTACTTACACGGCATTTTTACTTTTCGGGTATGATATTATTATATTTCATGTGCTTGAAACATCTAGGTAAAAGGTTACAACCTGACCCCGTGTTATGTAAGCCGATTTCAGTTGCTTTCATCTACCTATCACTCTCACATTTTGCTATTATTTTTAATGAGTGAGAGAGACATGTAGACCAAAGCACAGAAATTAGGCTTACATAATACGGGGCTGATAGTACTAAAGAGACAATACTGAAGATCAAATAAAGTTTTGCAAGCCTGTGGAAAAGAGTGATCTCTGCCTGCCCCTGTGTAAATAAAGCTTTACTATATAAATAATAAATATTTATAATACACACACCTATTGTCTACTAGCTAGTCCAAAGTAAGTATTAGCTACTTACTTTGTTAGCAGTTGTGGTCTGGATACGATACTAGTAGATGTCCTTAGTATCCAAATCACTTGTTTAATGGATACTAGATGAGTGACTAATAATTTTTTGTCAACCGTGAGTTCATACAAAATATTATCCTGTGCTGTGTTTTGAGATGATTATATACATATCTACATATAGTGACTGATCAGTAAAAGAATTATAAATAGAATATTTTCATCTTTAATTATTCTTACCTAACACAAAAATAAAATGTGCCTAAAACAAAACACTTTTAACAGAAACCGAAAACAAGCCGGAAGACACCAAAACTTCGGAAGTCACCAAAACGCCGGAAGACACCAAAGAGACCGAAGACACCAAAAAGTCCGAAGACACCACAAAGTCGGAAGAGACCAAAAAGTCGGAAGACACTACAAAGTTGGAAGACACCCAAAAGCCCTTAGACACCAACAGGCCGGAGCCGATCATAATTTTCCTGACTGACGGCGACCCAACTGTCGGCGAGGTGGACACTGGCCGCATTATCAGCCACATCTCTGAGGCGAATGCTGGGGACGACAAGGCCTCCATTTTCTCGCTGGCTTTCGGTAAGTCTTCTTCTCCCTGCCCTGTTCCCATGTCTATCTGAGGTCGGCGCAGTATGTTTCCTCTTCCATTCATATCAGTCAGCGTCATCAAGCCATCCACTCCCTTTTGATTCATATCATTCATCACACCGTAAAGGTGCTAGTGATGAAAGAATGTATAGAAAAGAGACGGAACGGACCATGTCGAGAGACCGATGTACGGATAGTGATTGGAAAGACAACATTCCAATCCATACTGCTCAAAGTTTTGGCTTAGGTTTTACAGCCGGCCGCCTGCCTGACACCACTCTTTGGGTATGCTGTTGTTGGTGGTTTGCCCTCCACCATTCGGGTGCCCCAAGATGCTTATTGGTCTACACCGGGCAATCTCCCTTAGTCGACTTTTACGACACCCATGGGATAGGTCGGGGCTGGCCTATTCTACGTTATTTGTTTGCTCCCAGGCCAGCATAGAAGACGTAGTATCGTTTATTATTCTTATTTTTTGTGTCCGGAGATGTGCAAGGTCACAAGGAGGGACGTGGTTGTCCTAATGTATCCGCTATTTTGTATTATGGGATCTGCAGTGTAATAGTAGATTATATACCAACGGCGATAAAACAAAGAATGTCTCAGATTACAAGTATTTGACACCGAGCGAAGGCTAGGGCCATAAATATGCGATCTGGGGCTTTCTTTTTTTAGCGCCCGAGGTAAGATCATTGTTTTATGGTACGCGTAGCGGGCGGAAAAGTCCACTTTATAGTCAGGTGTGACATAAAATAATTATGGTATCTGTGCCTCGTCATAAGCTGAGCGGGGGACCTATTTGGCCTAATTTTTTTTTTTTACCAAATAAACGTTAATTCGTTCATTCATCCCTCCCTCCAGGACTGGCCAGGCCTATTCGCTAACTTTATTTGACACTTGAGAGTGATAATCACTGAACTATTTACTGATCGTTACTACTTTACTATAACGCTATTGAGACACTTGTCCTGTAAAAACAGTAATGGATAACAAAATAGTTCGGAGATCATCACTTTCAACTGCCAAAAAAAGTTAGCGAATAGCCCTGCTGGTCGGTGGGCAAGTCGGTCGGCCTAGAGGGTAATGTGTCGGTGTGTGTAATTAAAATATTCGATACCAAATTAACTTTGCAGGCGAGGACGCCGATCGCAAGTTCCTGCGCAAACTGTCCCTAAAGAACGACGGCTTCATGCGCCACATCTACGAAGCAGCGGACGCGGCGTTGCAGCTGAGGGCGTTCTACCAACAAGTGTCGTCCCCTCTGCTAGCTGACGTCAAGTTCATATACCCCAAGAAACAGGTGAGCGGATGAAACTCTGAAATGTTTGAAACGCCGGTCGTTGGACTATGATTACATACATAGATACATAATTCACGCCTATATCCCCGAAGGGGTAGGCAGAGGTGAACTAGCACCCACGCTTCGCCAATTATGCTAGGTCCCATGTAATAGGTGGCGAGCCTATTCCCATTTATCGGGCACAAAAGTCGCAGTACTTTGCTAGGTGGTAGGTATAAGAAGAACGCTGCTGCCCATTCCTCATCACTGATTTATTCATTTATCCTTAGTCACCTTGTACGACACCCACGGGAGAGATTTGGGGTAGTGACAATTTTATTCTACTCTGCCGTCACCACACGGCTCTATGATTACAAACATACATAAATCACTCCGGTCATGGACTATTGGTTGTAATAATAATCCAATAATATACCTAAATCACGCCAATATACCCGAAGGGGAAGCCAGGGGTGAATTAATACACAAGATTCGCCAATTTGATTAGGTCCCATGTAATAGGTGGCGAGTTTATTACCATCTTTCTCTGAGCTCGCTAGCGCCAGTGACATAGTGCGCTTGGCCTGCGATTTTGTAAACTAAGCAATGTCGCTATGTCGCTAAGGCCGGTCATTGGTGACCGAAAAGTTATTATCTCGAGTTCCTCCGTGCTTCGGAAGGCACGGTAAGCCGTTGGTCCCGGATGCATCTGCAGTCCTTAATACCCACCAACCCGCACTGGGCCAGCGTGGTTGGTTATTGCCCAATCTCTCTATATAATTTTTTTTTATTTTATCCTACCACAAACAACATTACAAAAGAAGGGTTTCACATGTAGCTTAAGAATATTCTTCCCGGGAAGGCCCGTGCCCCAGCAGTGGGGACATTAAAAGGGCTGGTGATGATGATGATGATGACCGAGCATATAAATCGCAGTATTGCTAGGTCGTATAAGAGTAATGCCGCTGCCCATTGCTCAAAAATATTTTATTATTATTATAAATATTTAAACTTAAGTATTCTGTTTATAGATTAAAGAAGGTTCTATAACCAAGCACAAATTCCAACGGTACTACGCTGGCTCTGAGACGGTGGTGGCTGGGCGCGTGGCTGATGACGCGATTGAACTCACTCCGGAGGTGCGCGGGTTCTGCGGCGTTGACGACCTTAATAGCAGGGTAATTAGGTCTCAATTTGTGTACTCCCCTTCACAACTCCACTAATAAAGGACTAAATCACACATTAAGGGCCTGTTTCACAATCGACGGGTAAGTTCTGAATAGCTTACTTGGCAGATCATTTGACTGTTGTAATATGAAATATATGTAAATTCAACTGCCATTCAGAACTTACCCGTCCATTGTGAATCAGGCCCTTATGTAATATAAATATATTTAATATTCTACTACTTTGTACTCACAGAGGCCGTACGAGGTAATGCCGAAAGTGCCTATACCTGCGAAGAAGGAGAATAGGTTCCTACCGCTGGAGAGACTGTGGGCTCACCTCACAGTCAAGCAGTTGCTTGACGAAAAGGACTCCATTGACGGCGCCGATGATGAAGACGACCAGAAGTCACCACACAAAAAGGCCCTGGAAATCGCTTTGAAGGTAGATACAATTTTTGTGTTCTCCGAACGTAAATAAACAAAATCAAATTAAAATATTCATTCTGAGGAGCTCGCTAGCGCAGTCGCATAGCGCGCTTAGCCTGCGATTGCGTAAACTAAGCAATGTTCGCTAAGGCCGGTCATTGGATAGGTGACCAAAAATGTATTATCTCAACTACCTCCGTGCTTCGGAAGGCACGTTAAGCCGTTGGTTTGGGCTGTATCTGCAGTCGTTAATACCCACCAACACGCACTGGGCCACCTGGTGGGTTATGTTATGACCCAATCTCCCTATATTCTTCCATCCATAGGGAAGGCCCGTGCCCCAGCAGCGGGGACATTAAAGGGCTGGTGATGATGAAATAAAAATATGGTTAATTCATGTAAGGTTGGATTTCATACACCCATAAATAGTCTAAAAATACGTTGAACATTCGTCGAAATGCGCGTGCGCAGCAAATATTTTGAGGCATTTTATCTATTCATTTAATTAAATGGCACAACTATAGTATAGATAGTACAGTTTATACCATTACATCAAGTAGAATGTTACGCATAAAATTTAAACTGTTGTCTTATAAATAAATTCTGTGCACAGCGTTGACTATTATAGAATACATCAAATTAAGTTATGCAATGTAAAAAAAAATAAACAGTCATGCAATTTGCATCTTTTTTCGCTCTTCCTTTGCTCTATGAAAATTTCTATTCTGCAGTATGAGTTCGTGACTCCGTTGACGTCATTGGTAGTGGTCAAGCCGAATGCTAGCGACGCGGTTGACGCGGAGTCAGTAGACAGACAAGGTAAGCATCTCAAACCAGGGGGCCTACCACCTAACTCGATTGCTAAAGCAAAAGCTATAGTGTATGACGTCATGCTGTCATTTCGCACCAAATGTACCTAAACTATCAGCGATAGTTTTGAACGAATGATCACCGAATGATTTTGTATGAATTTAGCAAAATATATACAAAATCCGTACCGCCTAAAAATTCTGGATGCCTGCTATAGCCGTAAGCAGTGCATTGCTATATAGCTATCATCAGCAATAGAATTAGGCAGTAGGCCTCCTGACCTTCATAGTTCCTTGCCTATAGCCAAATGAGTCACGGTGACCTTCCGAACTGGGTCAGCGTTATGTGCTATGGCCCATTCTAACCATATTCTTCCATCCATAGGGAAGGTATGTGCCCTAGAATTAGGTGGACATTAAAGGGATGGTGATTATGGAGTCAATACAGTTGGCCTGGGTGGAGTAAACCTCTTTCCTTCAGGATAATCATCTTAATCATTACCCGATATTTAATATCCACACTGCTAGGGCTCAAGCCTTTTCTATAGTAGATGAAAGCATTGTAAATTTATCTATTAGTATATAGTAACTTCTAGTACCTAGTCCTATATGCAGCAGAGGCTGAAGATATATTCTAGTCAGTTTTTAAAGATAGCAATACTGCTTCTGTAACTTGAGATATTTTCACCTTCAGGACTATTCTACGTGTGTAGTTGGCCTACTGGACGAATGTCCACTGTATTATTTTTGCGTGTCTAAGCATTCTTGAACTTATTGTAGTTTTGTATGCTGTACATTTTATATTATCAACTATGTAAATTAAGCCCTGGATGAGAGAATGCGTGATTTATGTATTTGGTCTTTACATATGAAATTGGCGTTTTGTATGAGTCGAATATTTAGTCGATTTTTTAAAAATATTATATTATACTTTTGCCATCTCATAGGTAGTTCATCAATCCCTTTACTAAAAGAATCAATCATCAAAATCTTTGAATGCGGTTTGGACTGCCCCATCGGAGTTGAATTAATTAATTAATAAAAACAATTGAGGAAAAAACAAACTAAACACAAATACATGAGTAAATAGCTGTATAAATTTGAATTTAGAATTCCTAACCATAGAGGAGATATTTGAGATCCAGTACGACAAAACGCCAATTTCATATGTAAGGACCTAATATATAATCACGCTAGTCGGACTGGAGTTGGTGCATGGTAGATGCATGAATTAATTTGTGTGTTTGATGGTGCCTAAACTTTGTTTAAACGGTAGCTGGAGCTGGTGCAATCGGTGGTTTTGGCGGCGGTTATGGCGGCGGTGTTGGCAGCCGTAAGTAGAATTTATAACGTCACCCACTGACCTCTATTACGCAAGTACGCTGGACTGAATACGTCTACTAAAATGTCAAATGTTCCTTGTGCCGATTTAAAGCGCCCCCTCGAGCAGCAAGATAACTAAATTTAACGTTTGATGCTTGTATTTGACATTACAAATGCATCTTTAATATTAGTTCCGAGGACGTTCACCTTCGTACACCAATGCCATCAGCGCCAAGATGGCAATAGCCAAATTGGCCTCATTTTTTGGATGACAACATTCAGTCCAGCGTACTTGTAGTGGCGTAGTGGTCAGTGACGTCACCTAATTTATCTTTAGCACGCCGCCTTTCATTATCTTATTCATACCATACACGCATGTTATAATGCTAATACGCACAGTAGTGAAATGTTATTTTTATTGTAAACTGGCTTACCCTACAAATGTTGTCCGGTCTTTTCGAACAAACTCTATGCCACAAACAAACAATAATTATATAAAGTTACTGTAGTAAAGTTACTGTGTAATTAGTTTTGTCTGTTGAACTGAGACAACAATCACAACAGATTAGAGCGTTGTCTCACTCTAAAGATCGATGACCAAAGTCAGGATCATAAATAGATAAGTACTTCAGAACCCTGTCATACAAACGGCAGCTTTCGAGCAGTACCTATAATAGTAGCCAATGCATACATCTATATGACACGCCTTTCTCCCACATGGGTAGGCAGAGATCCCTTTTTTTGTGGCACCGATCCTTACATCTTCTTTCGCCTCATCCAATATCATTTATGTGCATCTAGTAAATACTGACTATAAATACACATACTCTTTCACCTGTTCAACCTTATCATCTCATAAGTTCGTTCTGTCACCACAATAATCACTCAAAAGAAGAATCTATTCAAATCATAGGCAGATACTGCCTTTGCTGCCCTTTGTTTTAACTTATTAGCAGTAGGGTGATAAAGGCAAACCTTATTAGTAATAAGATAAGGTTTAATTTAATAAGGCTTTCTCCATTCCATACATTAAAAAAATTAGTCTACAACGCTTTACGATTATCCTCGTGAAAAAAATCTGTGTTGTATCTTTCGAGTACTGCCCCTCTAGACAAGTGACCAATCTATTCGAACGAATAGAATACAAATGTATGAAACAGACGCATATCAGAGAAAAAATCATGGCGACCGTCGTGTAATTTTCTCTGTTATACGTCAGGTATACGATGAAGCTGTTAAAAATAAACATTTGGATTCTATTCGTTCGAATAGATAGTCCACCTGCCCTCTAAACAAGTAGCAAATTTATTCGAATATAAATATCGCTCATTGATTGACCACTTGGGTCAATCTTTTCGAACCACAAAATATTAATTTACCCAAGTGGCTAGGCTTAGCTTATTCGCACGCCATTTGAGGAAAAGCTGCAGTGCCCTTAAGTCGCTTAAGTCAATGTAGCTTAAGTCACTTTGCCTAAGCGACAAGGAGCGAACAATTTTTGTTTTGTGACCAGTTGCCTTTGGCGCTCCCCTCGCCGGCCCGCTGCCCGTGTACGCCCCGGCGGCCTTTATTCCAGCCCCAAGTTTATCTTTGAGTACGTAAAACTGACCATTTACCTACTAGAGTGCGCGCCAGATAAGTCTGCGCGCGAAGGGTGGCGCTGCTCGCTCACATTAACACTCCTAGACAAACAAAATAGCAGACGGAGTTTTGGTTCCAGTTTTGACCACGCGCAGACTTATCTGGCGCTCACTCTATATGTAATAATAATTATCACACACAATCACATTTTATTTGCTTTGTTTCATCTTAAACGCTTATTGTGAATTAGTGGACACAAAATTAGACCTATCTGTATTTCTATAAATTTACTTATTGTTAGTGGCCCTTAGTGGCCGGCCATTAAAACTTAGCCAATCCTAGACCAGTGTGACATTAGATTAGTTGTAAGCAGGACAAGAAGAAAATACCTACCTAATTTTAAATGCAATTGCGATGTACTTTTTTAAAGTTTATTTTCAATAAGTAACCACGACAACGGTTGGTGGCATATAATTTTTGTGTCCGCTAATTTATTTTGCATTCACCACAATTTGCGAGGGCATGAAACATGCAACTACAGTGCCATAAAATTAATCGGGGCAGGTGGCAAAAATTTTAAGAAAAATTCACCCATGTGGCTAAACTATTCGAATGAAAGAATACAAATGTATGAAACTGACGTATTACAGACAAAACAACATGGCGACCGACGTGTCAAATGTAAAAGTAGTTATCATAAATTGACATTTGTGTTCTTATCGTTCGAATCAATTTGCCACTTGACTAGGCCTCCTGATAAGTTGGCGCTACTATAGACATTTTATTAACATTTATATGCTTTTTATTCTTGTATATTTTGATATAAGTGCTATCAAAATGCTTTGGCATAATTTATTTTATGGTATACATGCATACAATACAGACTTACCTAAATCACGCCTAGTTTTTGTTAGAGAGTTTGTTTTTGTAATGATGCGTTGCTTTGGGTTGTATTTATAGTTTTACACCTACTTAACAAAAGTTAGAATTCTAATACTGTTAAAAATTATATAGTGGGATAGTTATTTATTTTGTCGGCTTTGAATGGATGTAATTCCTTCAGTACTGGCCTGGGAGTGAAAAAAGAAAAAAGGTAGAATGTGCCAGTCCCGACTAACCCATATAAAAGTCGACTTAGGGACATTGGCTAAACCTTGGAGACCTGAATAATGGAGGGCAAACAGAGGGGTTGTTTTTAAACGTTCTTCGTTCAGTTTGCCTCAAGTATAGATAGCGTTTCGTTTAGGTCTTGCCGCCGCTGTACCCCAGTCGCTGGGATTCGGCCTGCCCGGTCCACCGGCACCGATGTTCCAATCGATGGACGTGTTCGGAGAGGAATTAGCGGAGGAGGATGGTGTGGCAGGTATTGGCGTCTGAAAGGCTGACAATATTGTGTTTTTCCTCCCAGAAAATCAAACATCACTGTTTTGGTCAAGTTTTGCTTCCGTTCTTGTTTCGTGACTTTTATAAAGATTATTTGACAGATGTTAAACTATTTTGGTGACGTTTTGATTCCGTTCTTGTCTTGTGATTACAGATGTTAAAATCAATGTTTAATGTAGTATACCTAAACACCCCAATCTGTCAATATATCAATCTCTTTGCGAAGTGATGGTATTCTGTTTGTCCATAAAAAAGTATCTACTGATGTTTCCAAAGTTTATGTAGCGTGAAATTATTCAAATGAAACTACTACGTTAAATTACGTACTACCTATGTAGACACAACGCGTGGATGACAAACACATTTTGTTCTTACTTTATGTGCTTAGCATTTTAATAAAAAAATATTGGTGGACCTTACATAGGTAGGTATTTCCAATCAACGAAAGACAAATTGTCTAGTAAGCTACATAGGTACCTACATAATATTACATAATTATGCTTAATAAGTGCCTATGCTACGTTTAATTACTTATTCATACCTATGACCTTCTAAATACATCAGCAATCATTGGGTAATTTCTCAACATCATTGATCATGAATACTAACAATTACTATAATACTAAGGGCCTCGTTCACCATCTCTGAGTAAAGTCTCGAGTAGACTATTCGTCACATTTCACGATCTTTAAGTTACGCTAATCAACGGTTACAGTACCATGTAACTCATTTATAACTTCCACTAGCGAGTAAAATTTTATTGAATTTTACTCGCCAGTGGAAATAGTGAATTGTGTTTAGTAGCTTCTGTGACAATTTGCGATACGTTACTAAGAAGGTAAAGAAGAATAAAAAACAAATAATTATTAAATTAAATAATATTGTATTTGATTTAATTGAGCACCAAAATGATGAGTTAGAAGACGACTCCTATTTTTTACAAAGAATTCCGAATTTATAATATCCGGATTTAGGTTTTCTAAAAAATGCAGTTGTGCAATCATGTGCATAATCTAATTAAGCACAATATAATAACCAAGACTCGAATGGTGAGTAATGATAAAACTATCTTAAAGATCTAACTAATACCTAGATATCTATAAAAAAAAATTCCTTCCGGTTACTATAAACACAACACTGTTGAAATGCAAGAGTAAAGTAACAATAAAATTGTCATACGATTAAACCTTCTTTCAATTGGATTTCAGGAATCAAGCAATTTCAACAAAAATGTGCCGATTATTGACATGAGGTATTTAGCTACTGGATCCTGATAGAATTTGTATTCTAAAATACATCATCAATTGATAACATTTCATTTTTCAACATACTTTTATTAAGATGTTAATTGAAGACACCCATTCTTTTTTTAAATTTTGAAATTTTCATACAAAAAATCATGAATAAAATTACGGTCATTCTAAACAGACGTTAAGCGCCAAAATTACTTTAGACTCGGTCTGACGCGAAAAATAAAAAGATTACTTGTCAAAATTGACGAACTGGATGGTGTTTCCGGTCACGAAAATAAAAATATTTTAATTGAAATGTTTGAAATCAATTTCAAATTAAATACGTTTTAAATTAAAGCCTTAGAAGTGGAAGGATATCAATTTATTGTTTGTTTTAATAAACTTTAATGTTAATTTCGACAATGACAATGGATTTGATTTATGACTGACAGACACTATCATGTCATGACAACTTTTTGTTTCTCCCATGTAGGAAGGCAAATGGTTTAATTTATACATCCGCGGCTGTGGCGTAATCGCATTGTTTTGCAGTTTATTTATTTTTCTCTGTAATTAAATAATAAAAAAGTAAAAAAAATATTTTCGAAGTCGGGATTGGAAATTAAAGAAACGATATTTATATTGCTGTTACAGTTTTATTTTTGTATTTTATATTAAAAGACACATCATGATTGTTTACGTTTAGTTTCAAGCCCAAGTGAATGGGGTATAAATGGCCTGGTTCTGTACATGACCAAACAATATTTAATAAACTAATAACTAATTTAATCAGCATTGAAACAAATGTTTGAAAGTGGACAATTTAGAAATAGATTTCTTCTAGGTGACATGAAAAGCTTATGAATTATCTTTTCACGATGAAAATTAAAGATGTTTTGGAGTGTGTAAAAATAGATTTTTGTTCTAAGGCGTCAAATAACATAAAATTTTAATAAGGTTTAAGCAATAATTGTTTCTGTTTTTGTTCTACATAATATTGCCATCAATACAAATGAACAAACTTTTGGAGACGATTTAGAAAGTAATTGACAATAATTTTATGAGCATATCTATACTAATATTATAAAACTGTGGTTTGTTTGGTTAAGCGCACTAATCTCAGAAACTACGGGTTCAAATTGAAAAATTATTTTTGTGTTGGAGTCCATTTATTGAGGAAGGCTATATAACAACCGACATTAAAGCGAACGAAGCCGCGGGCGACCACTAGTTATTGATATTTCCCCACCTACTCTAAACATCATGAGAAATAAACTTGTGCAAGAGTATTTCTTACCATTACTGAAAAATTTAAATTATTAATGTCTTACTGGGCTGTAATTTAATTTTAAGAATATTATGCCTATGTTAGTGAAAATAAAAGTTTAATATACAAGCCTTTAATATAAAATCAATCATTTAATTCTTTTCTTAGCTTTGCTAATTTTAACTTATACTCTTCTTCTTTCCATTGGCGCTCCTTTTCATTAAAATCCCATTCCTTCTTTTTTTCAATTATTTCCGCTTCAAGTAGTTGCTTTTGTAGCTCTACCAACTCTAATTTCTTTTCTGTTAACAGATCAAATGTCTTCTTTCCTTCATTGGGGGTATTTACTTTAAATAGTAAGCAAAAACAAAATTTAAGTCAGCAATGAAAAAGTTCTAAATAATATTATGTATTGTCTATTTATCCATCAAAATAAAACAATTAATTATTGTTTTTCAATATTTAACATCTCTAATTTATTTTTCATGTAAATTGACAATATTTCATTTTTGAAAATTTCTTTTTTATGATAAAATTAGACCGAAAATGAAGACACCCTTATATATTTTTTTATTTCCGTCGTTTTTATACAAAGAATCATGATTAAAATTCCGGTCATTCCAAACAGACGTAGCGCCAAATGACGTCACCGCAACGGAGGAATGGCGAAATCACTTCTGTTCTGACGCGAATAAAAAGATTACTTGTCAAAATTGACGAACTGGCGTTTCCAGTCACGAAAATAAAAACATTTCATTTGATATGTTTGAAAACAATTAATAAAATTGGATTTGATTTATTGTATTGGATTTGTTCTCCCATGTAGGAAGGGGTTTAAATTTATACATCCGCGGCTGTGGCGTAATCGTATGGTTTTACATTTTTTTTTTTTTTCTCTCTGTAAATAAGTAATAAAAAATTCTAATAAAAATATTCGTCATATATACATATAGTCAGGTCACATATAGTCAGGATTGGAAAATAAAGAAATTGTATTTTTATTTTGAGGGGTTATAATTTTTGAAATGTTGTCAATTGCTAACATGTCACTCTACTCTGTTATTTTACTTATTTATAGAGTGCGCGCCAGATAAGCAAGATAAATTTTCGTGTCAGACCGAATCTAAAGTGATTACGCTATTCCTCCGTAGCGGTGACGTCATTTGGCGCTTAACATCTGTTTAGAATGACCGTAATTTTTTTCATGATTTTTTGGGTGAAAATGTCGAAATTTAAAAAAAATATTAAATTTAACTTAATAAAAAAATGTTGAAAAAATGAAATGTTGTCAATTAATTATGTATTTGAGAATACCCATTTCTTGTTTTTAAGAACATTTCGTAGATAAAGAGACATATCAACATTGTTTCAAGCCCAAGTGAATGGGGTATAGCAACAATATTCATACGTGTGGCCAGACTTATCTGGAGCGCACTCTAGTACAGACTTCTAGTCATGAGTTATGAATAAAATGACATAATATCACTTCTTACCAATTAGAGCAGGATGTTTCTTCGTTTTCAAATTTCTTCGACTAGTTACGTCCCATTTTTTATGTGAGGGTGAACTTGTACCACTTGGAATATTTTCAAGTTCACTATCTGTAATAAAGTAATAATACATCAGTTGGTATAGTAAACACATACTTAGTACTATCATACACCTAATAATCACACTACTGAGAAGTACCTACCATTGATCAAATAATTTAATTCTTCTGTTGCAATTTTTTTCTTTAATTTTTTTTTATTTATGTGTTGCATTTCTAGCAATGGCACATCTGTAAAATAACAATAGAATTTTAAGAAGTCACATTGCCCACTTTAGATTATGAGTTAGCAAGTGTGCAAGCCATATCTCTTACCAAAAAAAGCAGGTCGCTTCATTATTTTTAAATTCGGTGGACTGCCTGATGGTGGAGTTGTACCACCCTGAATATCTTCGAGCACATTTTCTGTGTAAAAAATGTAAATTAATTAAAATATTTACTGTATACTGAACATTATCAAAACACAAAAACAATTACACATCTGACAAATACATACCATTAATTTTTGGACCATCCGTAGATATTTCGTTTTCATGTAATATGTTACGATTTTTTAATGTTGGCTCTGCCTCATCATCTGTTAAGTAAACACATAAAAATTTGATTATTTTTTAATTAGAACTATTCAGTGCAATGAAATCAAGATTACATAGGTACCAAAATGACTATCCGTTTCTGTCACAAACTTCAAGTCCTCAGAAGCTGACGGCAACATTGTATTGCAGACTGCCATCAGCTTTTGAGGACTTGGAGTTCCTCCATAGATAATTTCAGTCCATCTTCTGAAAGAAACCAAAACATTACATTATTAACTGAAGGAACTGATGTAAACAACAATTATTAGCTCAAATCACTGACCTTCATTTTTCACTGGTGGTAAAACATCAGAGTCATAAACGCTTTCCAGCCCATCAGTGATCAGACTAATCAATGATTTTAAATGTATTTCCGTAATATCCGAAGGAGTCGCTGTGTTGGGTCCACCACCGGCGCGGTACAATTTCCTAACTGTTCTTTTCAATCCTTCGTACTTGATCCGCAATGTTTTGCTCGATCTGAATATTGTGCCAGATTGAGCATTGAATTCTTTTTCAATTTGTTCCCACGTCCACTCTTTTTTCTTCCAAGTAGCATTATCACTTTGCTTATTCTCAATTACATGGCGATATTTTAGCACAAGAGTCATTAATAAATCTGTTTCGTCCGGATTAAAATTTGCACTTCTTTCTCTTTTTATAACTATATCCATAATTCTTTATAACTTTAATTTAAAACAACACGGAAACGCAAGATTTAATAAGGAAAAACACCACAAATTATATAGACTTTGAAACACACCAGAGAAATCAACCAAGAAATCAACAACAACACGACGCCCGACCAGTTTAACTGACAGTGACAGTGACATTAGTTTGACGTTAATGACAACAAAATGAGTGAATTTTTCAAAATGAATGTACGATTCGCCGACTTTTATCTTTTAACCGTTGAGTAGCTAATCGGAACTTCACATTTTTGCATGTGAAATTGAAAAATGTTACTTTTTAGTTTTTCTTGATGATAAGTGTTAATTGGGAAGTAACTAATTAGAACTTTGCTCAGAGATGGATAAGAAAATTATTTATTTTATAGGTATAGGTCTTAAAATAACTTTTATTTATTACTTTTTGCTCAATAGCATTAATTTAATTTGTTAAATTACATTAAACATCTTGAGAGATCTTTAGAAAAGAAAAAGACATTGTAGTAACGAAAACTTGACAAAGGTTTTATAATTCTTTCTTCACGACTTAATGTTAACCCATGTATATGCAAAAGTTTATGTTCCATTTAGAAAACATAAACCGAAAGTTCGCTGCAGCGCTGTATCAAAAATATTTTTACAACCACCAAAACGTTGCAAGCGACATTGTTTTCATGGTGCTTACGCGATTCGTTTGAGAAGTTATAATTATATCAATGCAATTAACTTTGTCAGTTAGTTTTGAAATACATATATTTTAATTGCAGATAAAGTGGGCACGGCGTCAGCGTTCGGGTTAAGCTCCATCCACAGCAGGTTCCCCCAACCAAATGGTATATGTTAAAAAATATACTGTAGTTCATATTTGGAATTGTTAGGTTGTATGTATACGCTCTAAATTTTTCAAACTAGAAGGCAAAGGCTCTTCCGCAACCCTCCACCTCGAGCGAACTTGAGCCAATTCCGTCGATGTCTTGCAGTATGCCTCCAGTAGGCCTATTCGCTTACTTTTTTTGACAATTGAAAGTGATGATTTGATCCCCGAACTATTTACTTATCCATTACTGTTTTCAGAGGACAAGTGTCACAATAGCGTTATAGTAAAGTAGTAATGGATCAGTAAATAGTTCAGTGATTATAACTCTCAAGTGTCACAAAAGTTAGCGAATAGGCCTACAGATCGTCTCTCTACCTCTTTCTAGGTCGACCTTGACCCCTTTTGACCATCCTGAGGTGTCCACTCTGTGATGACCTTTGCCCAGCGATCTGGATGCATACGGCATACATGTCCCGCCTCATCCCATTTGAGCTTCGCAGTTTTAGCTCCTACATCGGCAATACGTGTTTTTGAGCGCTATGGGTAGTGTTCCTAACGCAATCCGACCTTTTAACGCCTAATATGCTGCGCTCCATTGCTCTTTGGTTTGGACTTTTGTTGACTCTCAGTTAACGACCATGTTTGAGCAGCGTAGGTTAGGACAGACAGGATACACATGTCAATGGGTTTGCTTTTGAGAGAGAGGGGGAGATTCTCATTTATGGTCTGCTTCATGGACTAGAAGCTCTTCCAGGCGTTGTTGATATGACGATCTATTTCCTTGCCTGTTATCGAAGAAGACTACTGGCCCAAGTAAACATACCTACTCATCAACATAATATTATTATAGTATAGTAATGAATACTAATAGGTACTATTAATCTTTAAATTTTTTATTACGTTATAGAGTATTAAGATTCAATTATTTAGGAAGGTACTAGGTAAGTATGAAATACATTAATTGATGCCATCACTTTGCATTTGTCAAAACTGGTAGTCTAATAAATTGTCACCTTGTAAATCCACCATCGTATTGTAATATTTTTAATACCTCATGCTAAGGTTTAATTGCGTTTCTTTTGCTTATGGTGTAGATGATATTAGGGACATTGATCACTCCTGGATACCAACGACTGCGCGGCCGGTTTTGACGACGCAGGTTACATCAACCGCCGCGCCTGACGCCCTAGCCGTCTACCACTTACAAGACTACGAATGGCTCAGGCCACTGCTGAGCAATGACGCTATCACGCTACAAGTCAACGCTACGTCAGTCACCATGGAACTTTCTAAAGACGATGTGGGTATTTTTTAATTTCATTCGGCTTTCTCTCAATATGTCAAGCGAACTCTCAGCAGCAACTGTGATCTGTATTGAGACATGTTGAATACAATAAATATTTTAAAATGTTGTGTGTTGACAATAAGACTAACTATTGTAGTATTTAGTTAGTTATATTAAATGTTGTTCGTCGTTCCTAGAGTTCATAACACAAATGGTTAAACTACTTACTTTAGACCAGATGATAGGTGTGAGGAAATGAAAAGGTCATTACAGTTTGTCTATGAAGTCGTGACATAAAATGAGGGCGCTTTAATTATAATCCAGCAACACTTTACACTCTGACCAAAAATTATTGATATTTCATTCAAGTAAAATAAGGAAAATGTAAGATACATTACACAGTCATATTTTGTTTCTGTTTTTAAACAGTAGTTATTGTACATATATCATAAGCATCACTTTAAGAGTATTTCAATCCGAATTAATACATTTGGCAGTAAAACATGAGCCTTTGGTACACTTTTGACGTAGGTATGCCTGTGATGCAATAAATGTTGTTGCAATAAATGAGATGCAGAGGTCAATTTCATGGGTCGCTTATATAATTTACACACAGGTACCAACGTCGCTGGACGGCAAAGACCCTGAGTGCGCGGTGGCGACAGACGGTGCGGCCGGTGCGTGCGTCTATCTCACACGCTGCGCTGGCGCCGCCAAGATCACTGCGCAGGACTACTATAACACGTACTGTTTTGTGAACGATAAGTAAGTGTGCCTATTTTATTTTTGTAGCTACCTTTGGTACTTTTTTAATGGTATTTAAGCTCTTTGAGCCATATCTTCATTTGAAAGACTGTAACTGTTTGTACAAACTGGTTTTACGGACGTACAGCAACAACACGTCAATCTTTAACACTCTTAACCAACTCTGCGGTCTAGGGGTTCGCCCACCAGAATTAAGATCCAGAGGATCCGGTACGGGTTCGATCCCCAGGGCGGTAAATTTGTATTCGGTTTTGATGGTGGTAGCGCCCCATCTTATCAAAAATCTGTCGCCATATTAATAATGTTAACAGCATTATTGTGTTCCGACAATTTGTGATAAGATAGCCAGTCTCTCTGTGGTTCCAGGGGAAGCTCGATTTAATCTTTGGTCCTTACCGTCACTTATTACCATCAGGACAGATGAAGGGCAAGAGCTTCCCTGTCAAGCATAAAAAAGCTGTTGACTGTGCGTCAACCCCTTGACCACTATATGTCAAGTTTCTCAACCGACTAACAAGTTAAGGTTGACAATCGATTTACGAAATTTGACAGTTTTGGGTAGACTGAAGAGCCGTTGACCGTACCATGATAACTATATTGCACATTTTGTTTTAGGTATGCAGGCATTTGCTGTCCGAAATCGAAGGTGGTGGTCCAGGCGAAATCAAATTGAAGTGCTTATTCTAAGTTAGATTGTAATAATAGACAGTTGTTGTTATGGTGACTGATTCCAATAAATGTTGTGACGAAAATGTGATAGGAATAGACTTTTCGTATGGTGCTAAATGAAACTCAACGTAGTGGCAGTATCAAAGTAAACTGATGTGGTGAATCTCTTTACGTGAAAATATTTTTGTATGTAAAAATAATAAATAAAATAATGACTTTCGTTTGAGATTTTATTTTTGTTGTTTTCCTAACTCATACTTGCTCTTTCAATGTCCCCATTGCTGGTACACAGGCCGTCCCTATGGATAAAAGAATATAAGGAACATTGACCATAACCCACCACTGTGACCCAGGGTTGATGGATACCTATTAATTACTGCAGATGCAACCAACAGGGACCAACGGCTTAGCATGCCTTCCGAAGCACGGAGGAACTCGATATTTTTGGTCACCCATCTAATGATTGGCCTCTGCAATCTCAAAACTCTAACCAGAAAGGAATAATTATCACATTTTAATTCATAATCATAGTGTTTACTTTCTTAGTGAACATAACAAAATGATAATATAATAACAAAATAGATACCTTTGCTTATTGGAAAAAGAAAAAATTTGAAGTGTCACTGTCAAAAACGTTTGTGTCATCGAGTGTGCTTGGCGGGCTTTCAAGGGCGTCAGTTAAATTTTTATTTTAATCATTCAAAAATTGTTTCGGTGTGGACTTTGTGTAGTAAAAGTGGTGTTATTTTGATGCATAAGGATCCGGGTTGATGTTCAATTGTGAGGAATAATTAAATTAAAAGTGTTGTGCCGTGTTGGATGTTGAGAATTTTATAGTGATTTTCACCACCTCATCGGTCACCGTCATGAACTCTGTTACCATTTGACTCGTGCCAAGCACCAAAGAGTATATAATACACTACGTTTAAGAGTCGGGACTTCAAACAAGCTTTTTGACGATTTTGACTCGCAGTTTAGGCTAAGATCTCGTACCAACCAACAGAGACAGATAAAAAAGTAATGCCAACATACTACAAAAGCAAACTAAGGATGTGGTGTACGCTACAGAATGTGTCGATATCGATAAAAACGAATGGGTACCCCCCCCCCCCTGCCTTGCAGAACTTGCAGACAGGTTTTTTAATCCTACAAAAGCAAAATAAAAAGCTCTGTTCGTTTGAAAATATTGAGTATTATTTAATTACGTGTAATTATTTAATACAATTTATTTAACAACAAAAAATAAAAGTTATGTTTACAATGTGGAAATTAAAATTGTTGGTAATTTTCTGATCTCATATTCTAGGCGGAGTCTTCAGATGTTAGCTGATCGATCAACACACGTTTTTGCAATGTTGTGTAAGCAAGTAAGCAGGACATTTAGATCTGAAATAATGAATAGAGATTAGTAAATATATCGTTTGAGTTTACGCTGGTCATCATCAATTCAATTTATTGTTCACCGCTTACCATAGCGGACTATGTGTAACGCGCCCGAAGGTCTGGTTCTGCCCAATCAATGAAATCTGGTTCTGAAATAAACCACTCATTAGCTTCAGGAATTGAGCTATCAAACCATATCGGAAAAATAAGTTATGTAACTTACCAATAGAGGCGCTTATGCGGTTGCAGGCAACGATCACACCCGACGGGCATCGTGTAGCAAGGCGGCAGTCACGCTGTCTTCTTCTTCTAGTGCCTCTTCAATTCGGAAGATAAGCCGTCAGCTTTTTATATTCATCTCTGTCAGTCGCAAACCGAAACGGCTTTTCAACGGGGTTAATGCCGATTCACTCTCATATGCTTTGCAGCCATGACTCTCATCGCCTTTCAACAAGTCACGCTGTGATCTGAAAAATAAGTGGAGTTGAACACAGAAGAACTTTTGATGATGATAATGAGAGATGAATAATAAAACTCATACTCAACTTTGTTGTTAATGATGTTAGCTATCTAGTCATGGGAGGTTTTTGTTGTTTTATAAATAACCCTATATATGATATACTATATTATAATATATTGCAATAGACAATATTTATATGTATAAAACTAATGAAACATCTCAAGTACATTTGATACTCAAATTTACGAAAATAGATTTTTTATCGATAATTTGGTAAGTAGTAAGGACATCGCTACGGCGCATATGATTTTTGATTAAAGTGACCAGAACTTATTTCTAATTACTTAACGTTTATACAATAACATGGAAAACTACATACCGCTTCTCATCTAGTGGGAATTGGCCATGAAAACCCTCTTTTGGTTTAATTTCCTACTAGATTTTAGTCAACATATTTCACACCTTTTGTAAAACATTTCGCTGTTATGCACAAAAATAAATGACACAAACTAGTTAGATATACACTAATGATAAGTCACTGAAGACAATAAATAAGCACAAGATGGAAAACTAAACTAAAACAACGCTTTATTTTATATTTTCAAAACGGCATAGTGACTTATGACATTAGTGACACACTCCGGCAGCGCGAGACAAGGAAGGTTAGATCGGAAGTAAGAGACAAAACAAGTCGCCATTAAAAATTGCCTAAACTCCATACATTTTTTCTGCAGTATGGGAGTTTCGCCAGGCTGCCAAGCACTCCCTAGATGCGTTAAAATATGTGACCAAAGAGTATATAATACACTATGTATGTGACACCCATCTTAGAACGTATATAATTTTTTTTTTTTTTGTTAAATTCTTTCTGTATTTTAGGGAAGGCAAAGGGTCTAGCCCATACAGCCATGTCTTTAGTGTATATTTTATCTGTAGTTTTATGAAATAATGAGTGGATGAAATTATGAATGAAATGAATATTACGTTAAAATATGGGTGTCACACATTTTAACGCATCTAGGGAGTACTTGGCGCGAATTGAATGGTAACAGAGTTCATGATGGTGACTGATGAAGTGAGCAAAACCACTTTTTACGTGGTTTTCACCACAACATCAAACACCATCACAAGACTTATTTTCAATAATTCTGCATAATTGCACATCAACGCGGATGCTTGTGCATCAAAATGACACCACTTTCACTGCACAAAATCCACTCTGTAACAATTTTTGAATTAGCGAAAACAAATCTGACTGACACCACGAAACGCGCCAAACACTCCCTAGAACGTATATAAATTCATTTTATTGATTTTTTTTTAATTGGCTTAACGTTCCTGGATACAAGTCCTGTAGGAACTGTCTTTGTATACTTTCGTTTACTTTTCTTAATTTTGAATGCATTATATACATATACATATATACATACATTATTTTCATAAATTCATTTATCATTATAAATGAATTAATGAAAATAATGTATGAAATGCCGTGTGGTAACGGCAGAGTAGAATACAATTGTCACCATCCCAAATCTCTCCCGTGGGTGTCGTACAAGGCGACTAAGGATAAACCAGTGATGGGGAATGGGCAGCAGCGTTCCTCTTATACCACCTAGCAATGTACCTACTGCGACTTCTGTGCCCGATAAATGGCAATAGGCTAGCCACCTATTACATGGGTTCTAACATAATTGGCGAAACGCGGGTGCTAGTTCACGTTAAAATATGGGTGAAACACATTTTAACGCATCTAAGGAGTGCTTGGCGCGAATCAAATGGTAACAGAGTTCATGACGGTGACCGATGGGGTGGTGGAAACCACTATAAAATTCTCAACGTCAAACACGGCAAAACACTTTTATTTCAATGATTCTTTATAATTGAACATCAACACGGATCCTTATGCATCAAAATAACACCACTTTTACTACACAACATCCACTCCGAAACAATTTATGAATGATTGAAATAAAAATTTGACTGACGCCATTGAAAGCCCGCCAAGCACTCTCACCCAAAGAGTATATAATACACTACGTATACTCTCACCCACTCATTATTTCATAAGACTACAGATAAAATATACACTCTAAAGACATGGCTGTATGGGCTAGACCCTTTGCCTTCCCAAAAATATAGGGAGAATTTAACAAAAAAAAATGTGCGGAGAGTGTTTGGCGCGTTTCGTGGTGTCAGTCAGATTTATTTTCACTAATTCAAAAATTGTTTCAGAGTGGATTTTGTGCAGTGAAAGTGGTGTTATTTTGATGCACAAGCATCCGTGTTGATGTGCAATTATGTAGAATCATTGAAAATGAGTCTTATGATCTGTTTGATGTTGTGGTGAAGATCACTATAAAAAGTGGTTTTATCCATTTCATCAAGCACCATCATTAACTCTGTTACCATTCAATTCGCGCCAAGCACTCCCTAGATGCGTTAAAATATGTGACACCCATATTTTAACGTAAAATTCATTTCATTCATACATTTCATCCACTCATTATTTCATACGACTACAGATAAAATATACACTAAAGACTTGGCTGTATGGGCTAGACCCTTTGCCTTCCCTAAAATATAGGGAGAATTTTAAAACTAACAAAAAAAATGTGCTGAGAGTGTTTGGCGCGTTTCGTGGTGTCAGTCAGATTTCTTTTCACTAATTCAAAAATTTTTACGGAGTGGATTTTGTGCAGTGAAAGTGGTGTTATTTTGATGCACAAGCATCCGTGTTGATGTGCAATTATGCAGAATTATCGAAAATAAGTCTCATGATGTGTTTGATGTTGTGGTGAAGATCAATATAAAAGTGGTTTTATCCATTTCATCAGGCACCATCATGAACTCTGTTACCATTAAATTCGCTCCAAGCACTTCCTAGATGCGTTAAAATGTGTGACACCCACGTTTTAACGTAAAATTCATTTCATTCATCATTTCACCCACTCATTATTTCATAAGACTACAGATAAAATATACACTAAAGACTTGGCTGTATGGGCTAGACCCTTTGCCTTCCCTAAAATATAGGGAGAATTTTAAAACTCAAAAAATGTGCTGCTGTCACTCACTTGTCACTGTGTGTGTTGTGTTTTGTCAAAGTCAAACAGTGGTCAAACCAAACAACTATTCTTAAAATATTTTATTTACTATAAATATTTTAATTTCTGGCTTTCTTATAATAAAACAAAAGGTATGGTTAATTTAGCTGATACGCTTATGATAAATACGGTGAAGGATGGAGCTACGAGTTTATTACGCAATATTGTAAGTTCTAATCGAATTCTCAAGATTCATTCATTTTTGTAGGAACTCGCTAGCTTCTTTTATCTTAGATAGACCTGTTTATCGTTATTAAGTTTACCGGAGTGCGCTACAACATACATGTATATTGTATTTTCAGGGCGTATTTAAGTCAAAATCTGTAGAGCCACCTCCACCACCAATAATGATTGTAAAGACACCCCTTTGGGAGCTTGCCAGAGAAGCAGGCCCTTTTATAAGGCTTGCCGGGTTAAGCGGCGCGAGTGCCGTTGTTCTTGGCGCAATGGGAGCACACAGAACATTCCCCGAAACTGAGGACAAGGTTGATCTTAAAAAGATCTTTGAGACTGCAAACAGATTTCACTTTCTTCACACTCTGGCTTTGATGACTGTTCCCCTGTGCAGGAGACCTTATATTGTAAGTTCACATTATTTCAATATATTTAATTTCTTTACAATACGAGCTTTGAGGCACCCTGAATTGTATACAAGTAAAAACTGACATACTGACAAGAATGTCAGTTTTTACTTGAACAAGAGTACTGTCATATTGATTTATTTTTGCAATGACATTGTTGAAGGGTGTTCTATCTTCACCACGTAAAAAAATGAAGTGTGACGTTTATGAAACATTTTCAACCACAATTGCATTTCTCAATAATACACCTCTGCCTACTACTTCAGGGATAAATAGGCAAGATTTACTAATAATACATACTTGTTTGGTTTATGAACAGTTTCCATGAATTTCTTGATCTTAGACAATCATTTGATTATTTAGAAAAATTATTTTATGCAAGTTTTTTCTCCAATTAGTTATATCAATATTTTAAAGTGTTTACCAAAAAGAGATTATTAAATGTGAGTGGTCGCTATCTTAATTTTCAGTTACACATGCTTAATGATAACTACCTTTTATCTTACAGGCAGGTGCTTTGTTTGTCACTGGAATGAGTCTGTTCTGTGGTACTTGTTACTACCACGCATTTACTGGTGATCGCTGCTTCCGACAACTGACACCTATTGGAGGATCTTGTCTCATTCTTGGCTGGCTAGCTATGGTATTTTAAAAACTTGTAATGTTTGGTAAATATTTGGTTTCTAGTTTAGTTTTATGTTAATACTTGAGTTATTAAGGTATAGCGAAAGTTAGTTTCTTGGTTAGTGGAAATTTACGACGTACCATTTTATTATGTTGATTTATCAGTTTGCATAGACTTTTACTAGTGTTTCCTATAATTCTGTAGTGATTGTTGTTAAAGTAAAATTGAAGGCAAGGATTAGACATGAAAATGGAATTTGGACTTTATTGACTATAATGACAAAAATCTGGATTTTTCTGTGATGCTTTAAGATTCAATATTTATCATGATATTGGATGGCAATATTTATTGACTGTCTAATCCTTGCCTATGGCATAATTAGATGTCTAGTTTCCAAATGTAATTATACATTTTAAATGCGTGTAACACATTTTAACATACATAATGAATGCCAGTACAAAAGAATATATAAGTAGTCAAAAGTTTGACAATTTAATATTATTTAAACAAACATTTTTGGTATAATTTTACCAGAAACCAAGAAAAGTATGTATTAGGCAGATAAAACCACGTCAATGGTAGGCATTATCACTTTTACACTAGTTTTTATTGTTGTCTTATTACATGTTGTTCAGTTAGGTTCAAAGTTCAAATTTATTATACCTAAGAGAAATAAAATATTTTTTATATTTCTAAGCATATTCAACCAATACACAATATTACTGTGTAATGCTTTATAATCGGATTCATTATAATGACAAATTATGGATAATTATACAATCTTGGATAATAATTAAACAGAATTTTGAACTGGTCATTCATTCAAACAGACTTTTGAAACATGTGTTTAATGACTACCATTGTCGTATTATTCTAAAATAAATCTATTTAAGTTGGTATACTATATTATAAGTAAAATTAAATTAAATTGAAGCAAATTCCATTTAGACAAAGAGATAATCCTCTCTAGTGTAATTATAAAGGTTTTTAAGTTGAAAAATAGTTTGGACTCTATTCAGTGATTTTAAATTGTATTTACATGATTAATATGTTTGACATGTTTTTTTTCAACCATCCTTATAAATGTCAAGAAGGTATGTTTTTTAAATAAATAAAAAATACATAATTGTGAAAAATCTTTTAATAACTTTGATTGTAAGTATCGCGTTCTAGTCTAAATGATTACTTTATATCTGTATTTATCTCTTTATTCTTATTAGATGTTATCATGTAATATGATTACCATGCACTGTGTTAGTGAACAAGTTGGTAGCTTCTGAAACTAAAATCTAATTAAACATCAATGAAGGCAATAATGCCAGAATTTAAAAATGTAATTATGTATTATGTTTAATAAAAATAGAAAAAAAATCTTTTCATTTCACTTTTATCGGACCCTAAATGTTACTCAATTCCATGTTACCAGTGACCATGATAAAATTCGGGACGCACAAATAGGCTGTCAGGGAAATTGAGAAATCAAAAGACTATGTCACATATTTGATGGTGGAAAAGCAGTCTTATTGTAAAGCCCCTTGGAAAACCGGAGTGAAAACGGCAATCCCTGTAGTGTAGTAACTATATTAAAATAAGTTGCTATTGACTGACAAGAATGAATTTCACTTTCAATTAGTTTAAAATCATTACATATTTCTATTGAATGGAGTCATTACGAGAGAAAATTTCCGACCATCATTTACAAATCTTCTAATCTAATGGATACTATCATGGAAAAATTGTTTCCTTTTTCTTCAGGTAGAGAGTAAATATTGGCTGGACGCAACAATAATCACATTGACTACCATCACGCCACTGTAAAGGATTGGGTGAATAAAAACACACATAATTGATCAATATTGTTTACATGGTTTTATTGAAATTGTTACATATTAAATTTTGCACTTTTTCTTTACTCGATAATCATACTTAAGGTTACTCAAAACATACACCGTTTGGTAATAAATGCCATTGAAGTTCACAGGACTCGGAAGATATTCTGTGGTCCGTCAAACAGCTTGAATAGTAATATTTATATATTATAATAATACATGTATACTATAGTAATAGAGGTGGCAGCAGCAGTCGCGGCTCGCGCCGCGCGACTATACATCACAAACTCTTTAATTCAACACGAGAGTGGACAATCTCTCTACACCGATAAGTAATATACAAAGCTATCACATTAAATTAACACAAAATATAATTATTAACATATTTCTGTAATCTAAACAAAGTCCAAAAGAAACACAAAACTATTAGAAGAACAACGCACAGCACTTTGAGTGTCCGTCACGATTGGGTAAAATCACTCTGATTGCACATAAACAGTGGTCCGGAGCGCGGACACCTCATTGGTACAACAACCATTTACATAAATCACTAACCGCGGTGAGAGGTGCTTGGGGGATGGGTGGGCGTAGGCGCTCACGACAGATGGAACGAGTGCTGGCCCTCGGAGGCGGCCAGGCGCAGTTTGGCGCGCATCACCTCCGCGCTGCTGTAGTCCGGCAGCTTGAGGTAGTTGACGCACGTCATCACCGACGGCAGGTACTCGTCCGGGTCCAGCGAGGACTCGAGCGACTTGCGCACCACCGTCAGCGGCGGGTTCAGCGCTTTGAAGCCTGCAACGCGACCATATGTTTCACCACTTGTCGAGAATTAATTTACTAACAGTCGCCTCAAAATTTGTGTTATACACGTGTAGTGTATTACATACATACATAAATTAAGCCAATCCTATTTATCTCCGAAAGGGTAGGTAGACGTGACTTAACGACTACGTACCGCCAATTAGGTTAGGTACCATGTAATAGGTGGCAAGCCTATTACCATCTTTCGGGCACGGTATTCTGTGCTGCCATGCTCTCCTCTGCTTATAACCCTGAAGGGGTAGGCAGAGGTGGAATATCACCCACGTTTCGCCAAATATTAGGTGGCCAGTGTATTGACATGTATCGGGTACATAAATCGCAGTATATCGTTAGGTGGTACAAGAGGAATGCTGCTGCCCACCGCCTTAGTCGCCTTGTACGACACCCTCGGGAGAGATGGGGATAGTGACAAATGAATTCTGCTTTGCCGTCACAACACGGCTACATGTTGAATAATATTTCTGTGTTCATAGATTAGACAACGATAAGTGAATTTTTGTTCTTATTTATAAAGTATGACTCTTTAATTTGGTCATACTTATCAGGATAACTACTTGCAAAATATTACGTTGTATACTAGTACTGCGTTGTATTCAATACTTGCTACGTCTCATATAATAACTTAGTTGCTTCTCCTGTAAAGCAATGAATTTGTATTTATCATATTCTGACCTATGCCCACAGCACAGATTTATTATATTAATGAGTAATAAGGAACAAGAGGGAATACCTCCAGTCGGCAGCCGCGGGCTGCCGGTGACGAACTGCAGGAAGAGCCGCTGCTCGTCGCGCGTGTACGACGCCAGGATGTCGACCAGCATGCGGATCGCGCGCGAGTCCGCCGCGTACCCGTGGTCGGGCCGGATGCACTCGGCCAGCATGCGCGGCTCCCAGCGCTGCTCGCGACCGCCTGACACACAAACACAAGCGCACGTCACATCTCACGATCTCGATAACAACCTCCTTCTTGTTATACAACTTAACGGAGTAAACAAAATGTTTTTAACCTACTTCGAGAAAGGAGGAGGTGCTTGACGCAAAACGTCACTGACGCAAAATTTGGTCCACTTTTGCAGAAAGTCATTTACGCACAATATTTACTTTTGTAAAACGACATTTTCGTAGATCGTAACTTTCGCAGGATGTCACTCCAGCAATTTTTTTTAGGAGAGATCTCTTTAAGTTTCATCATTTACAGTTTGATAATTTTCGTTAGTCTTACCTTAGAAATAGTGTGGCCCTAAGCAGATTTGATACTTAACATGAGCACGTAAGGCGTTATTGCATTTTGAATTGATTTAATAAAAGATATAAAAAAACATAACTAAATGGAACACTTACCAGATGGGCTGCCGCAGAAAACTTGCTCCAACTCTTCTGGGTAGAATATTTTAAGGTTGGCCAGGGGAAATACTGATTCAAATCCTTCTTTGAAAGCTTCCATTTGTTTACTTATTCCTGCATAAATGAAACAGATGTTTTAGTTCTATAACTACAACTAAAATCTACTAATGTTTTAGTTTTTTTATTATTCTATGGCATTGTACTATTTTATGATCCGGGTATATCATTTCAAAGGGCTTAAACCACCATGGTGGGTTAAGTAAGATCCATTCTCCATATATACTTCCAACCACAGGAAGGGCCAGTGCCTTAGCAGTGGGGACATTAAAGGGTTGATGATAATGACAGGTAATACAACAATGATACAGTTCATTCACTATAAAATTCTTTGTTAAAAAAAAACGTCTTGGTATAGGCATTTGCCCGGAACGCAGAGGACGTGGGTTCGATATCCGCATAAATCTTTCGAACTTTTTTCTAACCAAAATTGTATTTGTGACAATTTTTCTAACATTCATATAATGTTTAAATAAAAATTAAAAATAATACTATAACATTTCCTGGAGCGACTAACCTTCATAGAGGAGCCAGTGTGTGACGAGATCAATGTAGTTGTGTAGGTTGTGTGGAGTGACTGGTAGGTCGCGGCCCCCTCGCCTCAGCTCGGTGCAGCCGTCGCCCGGCAGGATGAAGTCCAGGCCCAACTCCTCGATCGGGCACCCGTCCAACTCCAAGCTGCTAATCTGTATTAGGATTTGGTGCAGTGTGTATTTAATTAAATGTATTAAAAATTGAGGAAATTATTTAGCTGTGGCTGCAGCAGTATAATTCAATTGTCGCCTAGCTAAGGGCTGTTAATATGCCGCTGCTAATGCTAGTTACCAAATATTATACAGCTCAATTCAGTTCCCTATCTTAGGTTTCTATTTTACACCCAAATTTTCACACCATAAAACTGCATTATTAATTTTTTATTGTAATTTGTAACGTATATGACCAATAACTGTATCACATATTTCATGAGAATAAAATACAGACTATATAATATTTTACTATCCCGGTTTGGCCACCAATGAAAATACTTTCGCTAATTTTGGTAAAAACTTTAAATAAGGAGAAGTCAATATTATTTTCTAATATAATTCCATTATTTTTTAACACACCACAGAGATGGGCCGTTATTAACATTTTATTTAATTTAACACCAACACCTTATTTATTACACAAATCAGAACTGTTACCTAGTTGTAGTTGTTATAAGTACTCAGAGATTGTTATTGTTTAGTCTATCTTCAAATTGGCCACACCATAACGTATCGTATGCCCTCTTTGTGTCTGACAATCTGTTGATGTTTGATATCTACCCCTGAGGGGTGTTTGATGTTTTAAAATATCCCTGTATACCCCCGTGAACTTGTGAATATGGGTCTATAGTAACAAACAGGTGGGGGTATACACATACCATCTGCGCGCGCTGCTCCGGCGAGTGGCGCGGGTCGGCGGCGAGGCGGGTCGCGCGCTCGGCCACGCGGCGCAGCCGGCACAGCGAGCGCCACAGCTCGGGCGCCACGTGCCGCACGTCGCTCAGCGTCAGCCAGCGCTGCTCGCTCACCACCCACCGGTACATCGCCACCGACAGCGGAATGTCAACCTGGACGAACACAGCACGAGTTATTATGCTTGGCGAGCATTCAAAAAGGCACATACACTCCAATCCACGCCGTGTGGTGACGGCAGAGTGGAATACAATTGTCACCACCCCCATCTCTCCCGTGGGTCGTACAAGGCGACTAAGGGTAAAGACAGCAATAAGTAATGGGCAGCAGCATTCCTCTTGTACCATCTAGCAATATACAGCGATTGATGTGCCCGATAGATGGCAATAGGCTCGCCACCTATTACATGGGACCTAGCTGAATTGGCGATAAGTGGGTGTTATTTCACCTCTGCCTACCCCTTAGGGGATATATGCGTGATTTATGTATGTATGTACATACACTCCAGACATTGTAGCTAAAGGAAAAATGTAAACAGTCTTGATGTATACATACATAAATCACGTCTACATCACCAAAGGGGTGAATTAACAGAGGTCCAGGGGATCGATTTCCAGGGAGGTACAATTTTGTGCTAGGTTTGGTTGGTGGTAGGACTTCTTCCTGGCCGGCTAGCATGACCACCGCAACACGATATGATATAGCCATTTATCGCGTTGAACAGTCAAAAATCATTTAATTTTAACACATTGCATTTTAACACTTTAATAAGACTGAATTGAATAATCAATAAGCCTCTTAGGCTATATAATAGCCATTTTTCGCTAGGAACTGTCGAAAATCCAATGATTTTGTAAGTTCAACGCGATACACTGTTATATCATATCGTGTTTGGGTGGTCATACTAGCTACTACCGTCTTATCAAAATCTGTCGCCATAATAATAATAAAGTTAACAGCATTATTGTGTTCCGTCAAGCTGTAATATAAGACAGCGTGCCCGCCCCTGTAGTCGAGGGTTCCATCCAGCTGAAACTCGATTCCATCTTCGGATCACATCGTCACTCACCATCAAGCGAGACGAAGGGCAAGAGCTTTCCTGTCTAACATTAAAAAAAACAGTGGTTGAGGGTTCCAGGTGAAGCTCGATTCCATCTTCGGCCCCTATCGTCACTCACCATCAAGCGAGACGAAGGGCAAAAGCTTCCCAGCCTGGCATTAAAAAAAAAAAAAAAAAAAAACTCACCATACGCGAATCCATGACCGCCTTCGCCATAAACTTGCCCAGGAAGCGGAACTTGGCCTTCACTCGGGAGAGATGCGACGCTCGCGCGTTCCGGCCGACGGCCTGCGGGAACAGGCCGCACGGCCACGCGACGTACGTGGCGTCGGGCGCGGGCGACGGTATCGACGTCTCCTTCTCGAGGTCCGACGGGTCCGACGGCTCCGGCGACCGGTCCTCGTCGAGGCTGAGCGCGTCGCGGACTGACGACGCTAGTCGCGACGCCGCGTCGGCCGTCCGGTCCGTGACCACGGGCGGCTGGCTCTTGACTATCTCGCCACCGAACGAGGTCGGCTTCTGTTTGAAGTTCTCGCTGCCGTGCCACACGTCCAGGTCGGCGCGTTGCAGCTCCTGCGGAAGTCGCGATAGGAACGTGTAACTTAATATGGAAATCTCTTAGAAACATCATTTTTCTGGAGTGTTTGGCGCGCTTTCAATGGCGTCAGTCCGATTTTTATTTCAATCATTTAATAATTGTTTCAGAGTGGACTTTGTGCAAGTGTTATTTTGATGCATTAGGAGCCATGTTGACGTTCAAATATAAGGAATCATTGAAATAAAAGTGTTGTGATATTATGTTTGACGTTGAGAATTTTATAATGGTTTTCACCACCTCATTAGTCGTCATCATGAACTCTGTTCTCTTACCATTCGATTAGCGCCAAGCACTCCCTAGATGCGTTAAACACAACGATGCATTGTACAATATAACGTTATAGCGTTAACAATGCATAAAAAAACCAGCCATAAGATGGTTCAAAAAGCACGGTGTCTATTGCAGTTTAACGGAACGGTTTTGAGGTCGGTACTTTATTTCTTGGACCCTTGCTAAGACCTCAACAGTGTTCCGTTTCACAGTATAGTTCTACTAGCCCGGCTATAATGACCACATAAACACAGTATGATATATACATTTATAGCATTAAATTTACAAAAATCACTGGATTTTCGACAGTTCAAAGCGATAAATGGCTATATTTTTATGATGTGGCCTTACAGGCTTATTTAAGTGTTAAAACCAATTTTTGACTGTTCAACGCGATAAACGGCTATTACATATCATGTTCCGGTGGTCACGCTAGCCGGGTGGGTAGGAGATCTTTAGCTTCCTATAAGGATCCATCAAT